>JASDQU010739982.1:176126-188761 GCA_032191745.1 Picea mariana
CTATATATGAACTAAATAAGGGGATTATCTTCTATTATATCACAAATATTTTACAAAATTATGAACATGGGGGTCTACCAGAAGACTAGAAACTAGACACCAAAACCATGTTCAGTCCCAACCTAGACCACATAATTATCAGAGTATCATCCATATTTCCTAATACTTGCCTATGATTACTATGTTCAACGCCTTACTATGGATATAAAAAGAGAAGACTAAATAAATCTTATAACAAAACATGCCTACAGGGAAATTTTATCTAGCTTATATAGAACCTTATAGAACCTGCATCTTATTTAGACTCCTAGGAAGAGGGAGTCCCTGACCTGGAACCCTGGCTTGTCCTTTTCACGGAGGCCACCTATGGGCATTGGAATTCTCTCCCAAAATATCTGAGGTCCCTCATCCTGGTTGTCATCCACCACGACGAGGAAATTGAATGATCTTAGAGGGCTTGGATTAGTTGGTCCTGTCTCTTTCTAGTTCGTATTGTTGCCAGTTTGGGTGACATGAAACTTGATATCATGTTACAACTAGAAATCGAGTTAAAATTTACTCTCTAGAAGATGAATGGTGCTGAGGATATCACCATGGTCATGCTTGGTATTTCTAAAAGCTTGACCAACCGAGGCCTTCACCATTCAATATGTTTCCATCATTCTGAAATAAAACATGTCACGGTTTATGGAATGCATTGGCTCTAGCATCCAAATCATTAGTTCCTCTATAATTTCCTACTATGAGGTTTCCTTGTGACATGATTTTACTAAGTCCTTGATGTCTTTTGCAAACTGAATTTCCTCTTTCGAGCATAAATTCCAGAACCAGGATTCAACCACAAGGGATTCTTTCTCTTCTCTAGTGGATCTTCCATGACCTATGGATGAAGAAGCTTCCTTTTTATGGCATCCCATAGAGTAATTACTTTTCTTCTTCTTCTAGTGGTGAGCCATCTTCTATCTACTACTTTTCTGGGATTATTAACATAGAGACGAGTGGGGGGGGAAAGGATAGAAACTTAACAGGAGCACAATACTCTGAAACCGAAAAACCCTTTGCCTCTTTTATCTCTTATCATCTCATCATAATTATACCTAGGGTGGTACTTGTGATTGGGGTGGTACAAAACCCACATAAGAGTAGTAGATTTTGTGTTTATGATCAGGCACATATGTGATCCCATTACCTATGTCTTGATGTTTCCAAGGCTGCTCCAAGTGTTATGGTAAATTTCCCCAGTGGACAAGTGAAACCCCCATTTGGATCAAGACCCATTATTTGATCCAAATACAGAATAAAACAAATGGACACCAACTTCCCTTTATACCTACTTCAATAATCACAGTAAGAGAAAATAGATGGATGACATACATTTTTACGATGGTTGTCCTCATTGCTCCAGCCTTTGACTTTGTTGAACAAGATTTTGGGCACAAGATAGGACCTGCAATGAACAAAGAGGAATATCATTTCTTCTACTCTATATTGTTAGGTTGCAATAAATCTATATATGTTGACTTTAACAACAATAGACATGCATGTAACAAGTCACACAAAACATGAAGGGAATAGGCCAAGTTATGTATTAATAGAAATCCATAGTGAATCACTTACAATCCAACATTGATTTTGTAGAAGCTCCTCCAAGCTCTCCTATCTATTATTCTCCTAAATATCTCAAGATAATAGTTATGATGCTTTGATGGATTCTCCTCCCTTTTCACCTTGGGATGCACTCATTATATAGGAGTTTGGAGGCTTAACCATCATGAAGTATTTTAGGAAATGGATGAGGATTTTGCTCCATAAGTTGATATTTATCTTATCTCATGGATATTGAGTTTAATTAATATGGATCCACGATATATGACTCAAATCTTTGACCTCATCCTCTCAGAAATGACCCTTAGAATAAGGTGGATTAGTTGCAACTTCCTCTAACCATTTCAACACTCCCCCTACACTGAGCATAGGGATTTGACAATGATTCCTATACATGGTCAGGGGAGCATTGAAAAGAGCTCAATGCTCAATATACATGGGAAGGGGACCATCGACTTTAAAAAATGGTCAAAATATCAAGGTAAAAGGCATTGTTTTGACCTTTTCATGATGAGTTTTCTCCTCCACAATGACTAAGGATTATGAAAAATGTTCTTCCATGGTGTCAAAGTTGTGACACTTAATCAAGTGCATGCAACACTTATTAAGTTGCATGTGCCACTTGATAAAGTGCATGTGTCACTTATTAAGGTGCATATGACACTTAGGACACTTAAGTGTGACATTTGGTGGTGTGACATTTAGGTGTGTAACAGATTCCCCCTAAAGTGTGAGGTCAAAGGAGAAACTGATGGTCAAAACACTTTACAAAAATATTAATGCAAGGGATTTGGAGTAGGAGATCCTGGAAGAAACTACAAACAAATATCAAACAATATATATGTATCATCCATGAGGCAGACATACCTATGCTTGAAATAAACTGACTCAAAGAATGGTCATCGACCAATACACTACGGATCCATGAAAATACTAATTAAGGGTATTGATACCAAAGACAAAATGTGGATCCATACCTCCATGACATGATATGATCGTAGCCACAAAAGAATACACAATGGAGCTATGATATGACAAAAACATAGCCACAAAGCAATACAAAGTGGATCTATTTGGCAATATATACATCAATGAGATTTCCAATATGATGGTTATACTGGAATCTACTGCATACTCAAATGAGATCCAACACATCTTGGGAAAATCATATCAAAGAGTAAGCACCCAACCCAGGGTCTTTATCCTGATACCGAAACATTACGATTCTATCCATGTGAATATATTTCTTGATGTCAAACATGGTAGAAACCACTTGATTACTAATCATTTAATGTATACCATTAACAAATGCAAGGGAAATCACAAATGATGAAAATGAATCCCAAGTACCCTAGTACATTCCAGTGAATGTGAATAAATGAGCTAAAGTTGAACATCCATGGAATCATTCGATCAAAGGCCAACGGTGTGTTGACGGGCGAAATTGACCGTCCGTCAACTGGGAGAGTGGAACCGGTCCGGGGTTGTCTAAATAACCCAAGCCGTTTGGAATGGACCACCCTGACGAGTTTAACGACTCCATTGGCCGCTCTAAGGTCTCCTAAGAAAACCAAAGAGAGAAATGATCTGAGCTAAGTAATCTAAACTAAGGAAACTAGAAACTAATAAAATCAACTAAAATCAACTAAAACAAACTAACTATCTAAATAAAAGAAATTAAACTAAAACAAAGGAAACTAGAAACTAATAAAACAAAGAAAAGAAACTAATATACTAAATGCTAATTATTCTAACTATACTATCTACAAACTACTAATAACTCAAATCAACTATCTAATTATCAGCTATAATATTACTTATTCACAAATATACACTATGAACAGCCTACAGATTTAATTAAAACCTGCAAAACTCAATTGATTACTGCCCTAAGAAAGCAAGGTATGTTTTTATGATTTTTATATTTTATGCAAAAGAAATAAACTACTGAAATTAACCACTCTAATATATTTTACTGAAATAAAGCAATCTAATATAAATCTACTGAAACTTCTATCTATATTAAACTACTTAATAAAAATAGTAATCAAACTACTGATTGACCTGGAAACGCTCCAAGTCTGCCCTGTGCAAGATGACTTCTTAAGCTGGTTGGAGGAGGGAAACTCACACCGTTCAGTCCTTAATATTTTCGGAAACGATCAGCTATGCTACTTCTTGAAGTATGTTACAGGACAAACAAGACATAAAAGAGATCATAACAATCTTCTGATTATAAACTCCTGCAATAAGGGAAACCTATTATGCAGAAAAATTATATATAACAATTCAATTTATGAAGAAGACAAAGCTATCATTCACTAAAATGAATTAATAATTGTTATGTCTTTTATCTATTTGGAAGCAACAAGATATAGATAACAGTAATAGAATTATATCATTTGAATGTGATTTAGATAGCTAAAGTAATCATAAACCATAAACAAAGTGATACACCAAACTTGAAACAAAATGTGATATATTGAGAAGCTAAAGCTATGACAAAACATCAATTCTTCTCCAGTCTGTATCAGAAATCCATATCCTTGTTCTCCCACAACTGAGGATGATCATTATTACAAAAACCATAGGTTTATATAGGTTTCTCACAAGGTAAAACATCCTTGTGAATAATAGCAAATTGTTTTACATAATCTTTGGAGATATCCCAGAATCACCTAAACTAAGGAAATAAAATGCAAGTAAAATTTGTAGATCATCCCCTAACTGCTCATGATATCTATTGCCAATTCGAATTTTCCTGCAATAGAACACAAAGATCAAATTAGAAGGATATTTTATTAAGAAAACAATAAAAAAATGACTCTATAGACTTAGCTACAGAATCATCTGATTCTGTAGCTAGTCAAAAATAGCAAACAGGACTAGATATAATCAAAATAAAATAAAATCCAAAACTAATTACTAATAATTCAATTATTCCTTATCTTTTAAATTAAACCAAATCAAAACGAATGTAAATCGGGACAGAGTAAGAATGCTCTGTTTTTCCAATTGACATAAAATCAAATCAAATCTTAACAAGACTATTTCACAAATGCAATCAATGGTAAACCAAATCGCATGAAATACAAACAATCATTATTGATTTGCATAAGATTCATATCTTTTAATCCATTGCCAATATAGAAAACTATCACGATTTCATGCATAACTAAATCCATAGAATTCAGCCACAGTCTTTGTTTGCCGAGTTTCAAACAGTTCACAGGTATGACCAAAAACAATGGTTGTAACTATCATTGACCAATTATAATCATAACAGCAGATTGATATCACTTAGTTAAAAGCATGATATGTAAATAGCTTCCTTTGTAATCAGATGAAATCAAACTCCGTGAATATCAACTCAAAAGTCTTCATGTTTGATCACCACACAGTCAACAGACAGAGGCGCGATAAAATCGATAGGATTCGTGAACTGGGCAATAATCAATACAAATCTTCATCGAGTTAATTATAGAAATGAAATCGAAACCTTGAACAGAATCCAATTCGAACAATAATGAGAATCGAATAAGTATCAGATCTGGTTGAAAGACAAAAATAGTTAACCCATTTATCAATCATATTTACTCATAACTAATTTAACTCACACCATTGACTGTATTCGAAAATTGAAATATCAACAACAGTCTATTTTTAAAACTATTAACAACTTGTCTCATTAACAGAGCATCGAACTAAATTTGAACAATCATATCTATTCGATGATCCATCGAATCAAAACCCCATCCAATCGAATCTTAAACTATAACGAAAATCACCACAAAAATTATATACAGCGAAGCATGCTTATGTAACAGAGCAGGTGAAATATGTACATAGAGTGTAATATAAATGAGTAAAAAATTACCATCGCAATTGCTGAGACTATGTCAATTTTGAATTGACAATTGTTGTAGCAGACTCAACATTTTTGAACAAGATTGAACCAGTAGTTTGTTGCTTCTTGTCGTTGGGTTGCAACTTTTCATTCTGACCAATGAGCTTTGCCACTTGGTTTTCCAAATCGTGGATTTTGGATTGCAACCTTGGGACATCCAAGTAATATCTATCCAACCACAACCCACACTGATCGCAAGGTGGAGCAACAAGTTGAGCAGTCGAGGGTTTCGAGGATTCACCGAGGGCTCCATGAGGTGGTTCAATACCAGGGAAGTCAGGGTTATCCCGCAGACAAGGAGGTAAATTCTTGACAAAATCATAAGGAGGTTTGCCACACAAGCCCTCGGAGTAAGGATACTCTTCGACGAGAAAACGTTCAATGTTTGAATCAGAGTCTTCACTGACCACAATAGGCTCTGATTTGGCAGGGGGCTTAGATTTATTCCTCGCCATGCGAGAGATCAACCTTGCATTTTTCTTGTCTCTAGCATTAGCACCAGTCTTTGCTTTAGTCTTTTTGGTTGTAGGCTTAGCAACTGCGGCTTGTTTAGTCACAGCCATAGGCACACTCGTAGGTGACTCGGGTTTAGGTTTGGGTAGCAAAACGTTATAAGGCATAGCGGGAATAGGTTGGGTTTTGATTACCATGGGCTTATCGACCTGTGGAGGGTTAGACTCTTCAAAGCCATTACGGCTGAGAAAATCATGCCAAGAATCACGATGCAACCCTAACTCGTAAACCAGAATCATTTTAATCAACCCCAAATGGAAGAGGCTGGTATCAGCTTGGCTACACTTGTACCTTTTAGCCATCTTGAACAAACTTCTATGCAGATAGTGTGGCATACTTAGTTCGAAACCCATAAAAACCATCAATAAACGTAGGTGAAACAAGAAAATGAATCCGTACCTGCCTTCACAAGTAACGAATTGCTTGATAATCATCAGGAGATCATACCAGCGGGGTTTCAACATTTTTGCAGGCAAACCTCTATCGCATGAGTTCACTGTGCGAGATTGGAACAGTAATGTCCATGGAACATCATCTACCTTGCAACTTTTCGACCATTTTTGGCCCGTGACAGGCAGGCTGGTTGCCGAGCTGAGGAACTGTTCAGTGATTTCAAGATGGACATCTCCAACTTTGGCTCGACAGCCATCGAACGATAACGCAAATTGCCGAGCCACAGTGATGTTGTAACCATCAAATTTCCTTATGAAAGCGAGCCACCCGAATTCTTCCAGGTCGCTATACGCGCCATCAAACATCAACAGTGCTTGGCACCCGTTGGGATCTGCCCTTACGACAGGAGCCATGGCTTCTGTGCATGGTGGGGTTTGGACCGAACAAACAATGCACAGGGTCAAAAAACGATAGGGTTTAACAGCTTCAGCGCTCAAAGAGGCCGGAATTAACTGTATGCGTGCGAAGGTGGTGGGATTACCACTGCCATGCAATGTATTAATGACTGAGTACAGTGCTATTCCATCCAACATCATAATCTTTTAAACCAAATGTTATGGCCAACCGAATAGGTGTATCATCATATCAACATGCCATTCATCTGAAATAGAACCAACACCATATGTTATAATCATGCACCAAGTGTTAAGTTTGATCCAACATGAAATCCAACATTAACCAACGATCTGTCGTGTCAATCAAATGTTTTAAACCAATATTAATTCAATCATGCCAATGCATAGTTTAAAGCTATGATTGATCAATGTAATATCAACTCACAAAACAATATACCAAACATCAATTAATGAAATTGAAATCCAAAAGATTTAATCAAAGCGCCTTTGCAAAACTCAAACCATTGCCATTTTATATGAAATCAAACTTATGATATTGCCAATGTGTTTTTAGCATAATCAAAGTGTAAAAACATTGCAACCAATGACCATACGAAAACGATAAGTTAAGAGTTCAAAACAATAAGAATTATATCATATATAAAACCAAAATCAATTATGACCCTTATGACATCAAACATAACTCATAACTTAACATTTTCAATACTTTATCTAAGAAATCAAGTTGTGCAATTAAAGTGAATGGATATAGTTTGAAAGAAACTTTTGTAGTGATGTGATAAACCAATGGTCAAGTGTCTTTCAGCAAATCAATAAAAGATGACGACAGTCCAGACAACGAGAGAGGTGTTTTCACACTTTCAGTTGTGAAAACTGAATCGAAATCAAATTGTAATTGTCGCAAAAATGAAACAAATGTCTAGTTGCGCATTGCGACGATACTTTGTCGTTTAGAAGACAAGAGGTGTAGGCATATTTTTTAGAGAAATTAAAAAAAATGAGTTGGCTGGCAACACGGTGTAAACCTATTTTCGAAGATGAGGAAACCTGTCTTTGAGGCATGAAATCTCCAAGGTACTAACTAGTTTCTAAGTCTAATTACCGGATAATGTGTTGAATTTGACAGGAACATACTCGCCGAAGTAGGGCCATGATGTTTCCCCCATCGTCAAAACAAAAAAGACACTAGAAAGTGATGTAATATGGTGGATTAAATGATCATGGATTGACACGAAGATGAAAGATGGTAATACTGTAGAATGGTTGGTTTGAGGTGAAACTTCCCTTGAAAATTGTGAGACATGATAAATGACTTGGAATCATTGAATCGACTGAGAGATAGACAAAAATATAGCATAATGATCACTAGGGAACTCTTAGAGTGAGTTGAAAGATTATGAGGACTTATAGGATTGGTACGACTTAGAGACAAGAAGATTCCCAACTCTAAGATGATATGCAAACAAGTGCCATGTTCAAGAGAGACAACAAACTGTTGATGGGCCTTAAATCCCTTGATTCAACAGTAGGAACCAAAATCGCCATTGAGGCCCAATTAGACTCTGCAGCATTTAATAGTGGAATGGTTCTCCAGATCTTATGATTCGGCAAAATTATTGATGGGCTTTACATTTTCTTGTGAAGGATCTTCCTTCAGTTTGGACTATCTCTTTTTTGTATTTTCTCTTTGGTGGGACTGATATGAGATGTAATCCGGTATAAACCAACTTGGAAACAAAATGGAATTAAATTTAACTAAGGGGAAGAGGTTGAACTTGGGATAACCCGTTGCTCAAGCATGCAGAAAACAATTTTACACCACAGGCCTAGTACTAATACATTAACCATGTGAGCATCCAATTACTATCTGTGATACTAATTACCAGAAAGAAAACACATATGCAATAAGATAATGGAAAGAAAAATGATTCATATACCATAATCATTCATCACATAATAACATAACGATTCATCTTCATCATTAAAAAAAAGAACAACAAAACATTGCACCAGATAACTTGAAACCATAATTAATTGTTCTTACTCATTACAACATCATTCATGAAACATGATAGGAAATAGTTCTTCTCCATGTCCAATCACACATGCAGTTGATGAAAATAACTTATCTCTAGTCCAGAAAGACTTCTCAATTCAAAGGGAGTTTCAAAATAATTATTAACAACCAGAAAGAAAGAGTTCTTGCAACAACCATCGACCTCTAACTAATTGGTCGATGTCTTTATTTATAATATAAAGTTGAATTGAAAACAATGACTAAGTGTAGTTTAAGAAAAGAAAAATACGCCACGTGGCGTCATCTTCTAATAGTCAACTCAAGATAGTTCTTTGAAAGGATGACTTCTCTCGTACTCAGACCAACTGATAAACAACTCTTCACAGGTTTGGGCCCATGGGAATCTGTGTTGTTCCATCAGAGACGTGTAAAATACTCTGATATTTATTGCATGCGCCTGGTACTTCAAAAGACTTATGTTCAAATTCTGTATCACAACTTGAGCCTTCATCGAATGTTCCATAAATCCTTGCACTTGTCCTGGCGACGTATCGGTCACCTTGGCTAGCTCTTCAACCCATAGTGAATCCTTCTTGGCATGTGATCCTGTTGATACTAAGAGGGGGGTGAATCAGTATCAAGTAAAATTTAAAACCTTTTTCAACTTATACTTAAACCATTCAACTATATCCAATGAGAAATTAACAATAGTATACGAGTTACACCAATACACCATAATACACCATGCACAATCTATGAGAAATAATCAATAGTTATTGTTCAAGGGAAGTAATGACTTCCAAAGGTAGCTACAAATTCCAAATGTAAAGGGAGAGATAAACCTCCAAGAGGAAGATACAATCCTCCAATATCAAGAGAGAGTTGAACTCTCCATCCTTGCCCCTTCCTTCCACCCAAGAATATATGAGAGATAATAAAACTTTACATTAAATCATCACCATCAACCAATCATTACATAGAACCTGATAATGCTTCCTGAGACTTCTTCAATTTCTGCAATTCTTCAATTCTTGGAGTAACTTGATCCTGTAGATAATATTACTCAATGTATTCTATGAAACTCCTCAAATTTTCACTCCTTGAATCCTCCCCAAAAAGAGGTTATAGAAAGAATGGTAGACTTTATTAAATTCTGGTCTATTCAGGAGAATGAACTTGCACATAATGCCCCGCGCTCAATAATTAACATCCGATTCTGAAACTCACATACAAGAAACTACAGTCTGTACTCTTTCCAATGAAATTCGTCCCACTTCATTTGGCTTCTTGATGAAGAATTTATGACTGGTTTACCCAGAACACCTGTTTATTGACTAGTTTCAGGACTGGTCACAAACCCTATCTTCCACAGAGTGTATCTCCATAATTATAGCGAATCAAGAGATAAAATTTTTACCAAAGGTACCTTGATATGTCTTCTCAATACCATATTTATTTTACCATTTGAATCGTTCTAGAAAAAAATTTATAGAAAAAATGGTAAGATTACCTGAAAATAACATACCTTAGAACACATCACCAAAAGACTTCATCCTCCCTTGAAATACAACCTTCTTTACTTCTTATTTCCTCTGAAATTCGACTTCTATCAAATGAATGTATAATGATGTTTATTTATACCATTTATGTCACTTCTTTATAACATTAGGGCTGGCCTGCCACATTCTTATTTTGTAATTCGTTTCTTTAATTATCTTCAGGGCCTACATGTACTTCCTTCTTCAATTCACTTTGTCATCTTCAAAAATTCATTTCTCGTCAACCATGAGGATACACGTAACGTTCCACATACCACTGGAAACAACATGATGTATACTATCCATTCATGAGTATTGTATATGCATGTGCATTGTCCTTCATGTCCAAATACCTTCATCAATATTGCGGTCCAAAACCCATGACTAGGGTTGACATCAATGACAACAACCAATCTTCCAACAATCTCCCCCTTTGTCATTGATGGCAACACTCATGTTCCCCCTATCATCATGATCCCAATTTCTCTGCCCCTTTGACATCAATGGAAAAGGTTAGGGATGATCCCCCCGAGTTTAATGGAAAAATGTAACTCTCTTCTATGGGGCTGCTCCCCCTCAACATGAGGCACTCAATAATACTTCATACTTATTTTTGGTCTTTGGGATTTTTTCTTCATTAGAATCCTTTTGTGTGGCTTCTGTCTTCTCTCTCTTCTTCATGTCTAGGATGTATATGTTGTTCGGTCTTCTTGTTGCAACTGCAACCAATCTTCCTGATTTATTTTCTTTGATTTTACATTTTTGGGAATCAAACGTAAGAGTGTATCCTTGATCACACATTTTACTAACACTGAGTAGATTATGATTCAAGTCTTCAACCAATAGAACATTCTTTGCTTTTACATTTTTTCTTCCAAGCTCTACTGCACCTTCTCCAAGTATTTTGGCAGATGAGTCATATCCAAATGCAACATTGCCATCCTTTCTCTTCAAGCTGATGAGTTTGTGATGTAGGAGCATCACTCCACATCAACAGCATGCCAGCCAACCAACACATCCAACACGCATTAATGGAGAAAGGGAGAGGCACAACCCTCTCAATTTTGAAATTTGAAATTTCAATAAATGTTGTAAGGCTTTTAGTGCCAGACCATGCAGTTGTTCAGAAAGTGGTTGAGGTTTCCTTAAATGGTTACTTGCAGCTAAGTGTAGATTTGTCAAGACTGGACATCCATTTATGTAATGTAGCCATAGGAGCCGCTCTGTGATAGCGATAGCTCAGAGACAGTGGTTGGGGATAAGCTCGAGAGAGCCCCATTTTGTAATAAATAAATTTGAGTAGGGATTTAGGAAGATAGTTCTCAGGTATGGAGGCCTCGAAAGAAAGAGCTAAGACTTATTATGGTCCAGCCTTTGTAAACATTTGTATAGACATTTGGAGACTAATACAAAGAGAAATTTTTTTTTAAGAACCAAACATCAATATAACATGGAAAAACCTCAGGAAAAGTACTCAACACCTTGAAACAAAGATAATTTCAGATAATAAGCCTCTTCGAGGGGGCAACCTCCTTTTACCCCACTTAAATGTTCAAGTACAAAATGATTCAAAATGAAAATGTCTCCTTGGTATATATAAAAGACTAGGAGGTATAATTACAACTAATGGCCTAAATCCGACATAAATAAAATAACATTACTAATCTAAATTACAACTAATGGCCTAAAGCCGACATAAATAAAATAGAATTACTAATCTAATATGCCCTAATTAAGGGGTAATGAACCAATATTAGGGCTTAACATTCCCCTCCCCTTGAGACAAGCGTTGTCCGCAATGCTTGAGTAACTCTGGATGCTTTTGTATAAAAGACTCATCCTCCCAAGTGGAATCTCCAGTCGGTAGTTTCCTCCATTTAATGAGATACTCTGAAATGCATCGATTCCTCAGTTGGTGAATTCTTGTGTCAGTGATGGCTTCAGGCTCCAATATGATTTTTCCTTCCTCGTCAAGTTCTGGCAATATAGTTTGAACTGGGATCTTGTCGCCTATAACCTTCTTTAAGCATGAAACATGTAAAACTGGGTGTACTCGTGAAGATGCAGGCATCTCCAATTTGTATGCCATAGTACCAATCTTTTTCAACACCTTATAAGGGCCATAGTACTTTGGTGATAATTTATTATCCTTCTTGGCTTGCTTGAGGGACATCTGTTTGTATGGTTGTAGTCTTAAAAATACCCAATCCCCTACTTCAAAACTTCTTTCACTACGATGTTGATCT
>JASDQU010739982.1:188811-213781 GCA_032191745.1 Picea mariana
ACTTTGCATTCTGACCAGTGAGCTTTGCCACTTGGTTTTCCAAATCGTGAATTTTGAATTGCAACCTTGGGACATCCAAGTAGTATCTCTCCAACCACAACTCACATTGATCGCAAGGTGGAGCAACAGGTTGAGCAGTCGAGGGTTTCGACGATTCACCGAGGGTTCCATGGGGTGCTTCAATACCAGGGAAGTCAGGGTTATCCCGTAGACAAGGAGGTAAATTCTTGAAAAAATCATAAGGAGGTTTGCCACACAAGCCCTCGGAGTAAGGATACTCTTCGGCGAGAAAACGTTCAATGTATGAATCAGAGTCTTTGCTGACCACGATAGGCTCTGATTTGGCAGGGGGTTTAGATTTATTCCTCGCCATGCGAGAGATCAACCTTGCATTTTTCTTGCTTCTAACATTCGTTCTAGCTTTAGCTTTAGGTTGTTTGGTCGTAGGTTTATCAATGTCAACCTGTTTAGTCACAGCCATAGGCACATTCGTAGGTGAGTCGAGTTTAGGTTTGGGTAGTAAAACGTTATAAGGCACAGGGGGAACAGGCTGGGTTTCGGTCACCATGGGCTTATCGACCTGTGGAGGGTTTGACTCTTCAAAGCCATTACGGCTGAGAAAATCATGCCAAGAATCACGATGTAACCCTAACTCGTAAACCAGAATCATTTTAATCAACCCCAAATGGAAGAGGCTGGTGTCAGCCTGGCTACACTTGTACCTTTTAGCCATCTTGAACAAACTTCTATGCAGATAGTGCGGCATACTAAGTTCGAAACCCATAAAAACCATCAATAAACGCAGGTGAAACAAGAAAATGAGCCCGTACCTGCCTTCACAAGTAATGAATTGCTTGATAATCATTAGGAGATTATACCAGCGGGGTTTCAACATTTTTGCAGGCAAACCTCTGTCGCATGAGTTCACTGTGCGAGATTGGAAGAGTAATGTCCATGGAACATCATCTACCTTGCAACTTTTCGACCATTTTTGTCTCGAGACAGGCAGGCTGGTTGCCAAGCTGAGGAACTGTTAAGTGATTTCAAGATGGACATCTCGAACTTTGGCTCGGAAGCCATCAAATGATAACGCAAATTGCCGAGCCACAGTGATGTTGTAACCATCAAATTTATTTATGAAAGCGAGCCACCCGAATTCTTCCAGGTCGCTATACGCACCATCAAACATTAACAGTGCTTGGCACCCGTTGGGCTCGACCCTTATGATAGGAGCCATTGCTTCTGTGCATGGTGGGGTTTGGACCGAACAAAACAATGCACAGGGTCAAAAATGATAGGGTTTAACAACTTCAGCGCTCAAAGAGGCAGGAATTAACTGCATGCGTGCGAAGGTGGTGGGATTACCACCGCCATGCAATGTATTAATGACTGTGTATAGTGCTGTTCCATCCAACATCATAATCATTTAAACCAAATGTTACGTCCAACTAAATAGGTGTATCATCATATCAACGTGCCATTCATCCGAAATAGAACCAACACCATATGTTATAATCATGCGCCAAGTGTTAATTTTAATCAAACATGAAATCCAACATTAACCAACGATCTGTCCTGTTAATCAAACGTTTTAAACCAATATTAATTCAATCATGCCAATGCATAGTTTAAAACTATGATCGATCAATGTAATATCAAACTCACAAAACAATGTACCGAGCAAGGGTTCAAACCATAAAATCGAAAATCCAAAAGGTTGATCAATGCGCCTTTGCAAAACCCAAAACATTGCCATTTTATATGAAATCAAACTTATGATATTGCCAATGTGTTTTTAGCATAATTAAAGTGTAAAAACATTACAACCAATGACCATATGAAAACGATAAGTTAAGAGTTCAAAACAATAAGAATTATATCATATATAAAACCAAAATCAATTATGACCCTTATGACATCAAACATAACTCATAACTTAACATTTTCAATACTTTATCAAAGAAATCAAGTTGCGCAATTAAAGTGAATGGATATAGTTTGAAAGAACCTTTTGTAGTGATGTGATAAACCAATGGTCAAGTGTCTTTCAGCAAATCAATAAAAGACGACGACAGTCCAGACAACGAGAGATGTGTTTTCACACTTTCAGTTGTGAAAACTGAATCGAAATCAAATTGTAATTGTCGCAAAAATGAAACAAATGTCTAGTTGCGCAATGCGACGATACTTTGTCGTTTAGAAGACAAGAGGTGTAGGCAGCTTTTTTTTAGAGCAATTAAAAAAAAATGAGTTGGCTTCCAACACTATCGGCATCTGTTTCTGCCACTGGACTTCCGGTCCTTCAGTTCCAGCCTCTGCTTCTCCAGCATTATATGGGTATAAATCCGAAACGTTGAATATCGGAGATATCCCGATGCCCTCTGGAAACTCAAGCTCATATGCATTCTCTCCAAACTTTTTCAGGACTCTGCATGGCCCGATTTTCTTCATCTTGAGCTTGTTATATGTTCCCCTTGGGAACCTTTCTTTCCTCAGATGTGCCAGAAATAGGTCGTCAACTTCGAATTGAAGTTGTCTCTTCCGCTAATCCACTTTGCACTTATACTCTTGATTGGATTTCATCAGTCCCTGCTTCACTTGACTGTGTAGTTCCTGCATCGCCTCAGCGAATTCCTCTGTGCTAGCACTGCTAGTTCCAGCCTGTTCTGACTCCCTGAGTTCAGAAACTCCCCTTGGTTGTGTCCCATACAAAATCTGAAATGGGATCTTTCTTGTACTCCGATTCACAGAATCGTTGTATGCAAACTCTGCTTGTGGTAATATCTGGTCCCAACTGCTATGGTGTTCTGTCACCAAGCTTCTCAGTAAATCCCCCAAGCTTCTATTCACCACCTCTGTTTGCCCATCTGTCTGCGGATGGTATGCTGAACTAAAAGCCAAATTAGTTCCCATCTTCTTCCATAGAGTCCTCCAAAAATGGCCTATGAATTTTGTATCCCTGTCCGAGACTATGCTTCTCGGCAATCCATGCAACCTGACGATTTCTTTAAAGAACAAATTCACGATGTGGGTCGCATTGCTGGTCTTTTGACACGGTATGAAATGTGCCATATTCGAAAACCTGTCCACCACAACAAATATGGAATCAACCCCTCTCTGTGTCCTTGGTAGTCCCAACACAAAATCCATGCTGATCACTTCCCATGGTCTCTCAGGTATGGGTAATGGCTGATAAAAACCCGTGTTCTGTTTTCGTCCCTTCGAATGTTGACAAATCCTGCATCTGTCCACAAATATTTTAACTTTTTTTCACATACCCGGCCAATAATACGATTTTCTCAGTTTTGCAAATGTTTTGTCATGTCCAAAATGACCTGCTAAGCCTCTGCTATGTTTTTCCTTCACCAAATTCTCCCTCATGGAGAAATTAGGAATGCACAGTTGATTGCCCCTAAATAGCAATCCACGCTGGATCATATAATCTATCCACGGACTCCGATCCCTGAGAACTGGATTCTCAGCTGCCTCGTATGCTTCTCTAAAATCTGCATCTCCTGCATACATGTCCTTCAGGTCCTCAAAACCCAAGTTTTTGACTCTGAACTCCTGCAACAACAAACATTTCCTGCTCAAAGCATCAGCCACTTTGTTAGTAGTTCCTGAAATGTGTTTAATTACAAACGTGAAATTTTGCATGTACTCTACCCATTTTGCATGCTTCTGGTTCAACTTCTTCTGTTGACTTACAAACTGCAATGCATGATTATCACTGTACAATACAAATTCTTTGGGTATCAAGTAATGCCTCCACTTCTTTAATGCCTGTATGATGGCATAAAATTCCTTATCATACGTGGAGTATTTTAGCTTTGTGTCATCCAACTTCTCGCTGTAATATGCCACTGGCCTGCCATCCTGACTCAAGACCCCTCTAACAACATACCCACTGGCATCAAATTTCACCTGAAATGTCTTCTGAAAATCAGGCAACACCAAAATTGGTTGCTCCGTGATCTTCTGCTTCAACAGATTGAAGCTCCTTTCAGCCTCGACTGTCCAATGAAAAACTCTATGCCGCTTCTTCACTGTGTCCATCATTGCTGCGCTAATCCCACTAAAATTCTGAATGAGCTTTCGGTAGAAACTAGCCAATCCTTGGAAACTCCTCACCTCGAACACATTTCTTGGTGATGGCCAATTATTGATCACTTCCACCTTCTCAAGATCCATCTTCAGCTCATTCGCTGATATTACAAAACCCAAATAAATGAGTTTTTTCTGCATGAACGAACACTTCTTCATGTTGGCCAACAACTTCTCCTGCTGGAATCTTCTCATCACAATGGATAAATGCTTCAAGTGTTCAACCTTTCTCTTATTGAAGATCAGTATGTCGTCTAAATATACGACCATGAATTTCTCGATGAATTCCCTCAGGACTTCATTCATCAGCCTCATAAATGTGCTCAGTGCGTTTGTCAAGCCAAACAGCATGACCATCTATTCGTACAAACCTTCATTTGTATTGAATGTTGTTTTCCACTCATCACCTTCTCTCATGCAAATCTGGTGATATCCGCTTTTCAAATCAATTTTCAAAAAATAATTTGCCCCACTCAGGCAATCCATCAGATCATCCATTCTCGGCAGTGGAAATCGGTACCTGATGGTGATTTTATTGATCGCTCTGGAGTCTGTACACATTCTCTAGCCTCCATCCTTCTTTGGAATTAGTACTGTCGGAACAGCACACGGAATCAGACTCTCCCTGACCAGTCCCTTATCCAGCAGATCCTGTACCTGCCTTTTGACCTCCTCATTCTCCTGGGGTGTCAACCTGTACGCTTCCTTATTCGGCAAACTTGCTCCAGGTATGAGGTCAATATGGTGACTCACACTCCTCATTGGTGGCAACGAACGAGGTAGTTCGTCCACGATGATATCAGCGAACTCTCCCAGCAGTTCCTGAATCTCTTCTGGTAAGTCATCCACTCTTGTGCTTGTCAGGACAATTCTAGGCTTCCTAACAACAAAGAATTGTGGATCTTCATTCTTCTCCATCTATGTGAGAAGCTCCTTCCCACTCATGAGAAGTATTGTGTTGTTTACTTCCGGCTTCACTTCTTTATCTTTTATCGGAAGTAATCTGTGTGTTCTACCATCCTTTTCCAAAGTGTATGTGTTCATCCTTCCGTCATGAATCACATTTCTATCATACTGCCATGGTCTACCCAGCAATATATGACATACGTCCATGGGAATAACATCACACAGAATCTCATCATGGTAATTCCCAATCTTGAATTTAACTAAGCATTGTTTAGTAACACTTACCCGGTGTCCTTTCTGTAACCACGAGACTTTATATGGACTCGGGTGCTTAGTTGTTTCCAGCTCCAACTTTTCCACCATCTCAGTCGAAACGAGATTGTCTGTGCTCCCACTGTCAACTATGACCTTGCATTTCCTGTCCTTGGATGTGCAAGCCATTCTGAACAGTCTGCTCCTCTGCACTGAGCTTTCCACCTCTTTCTCAGGTTTCAAAAGAATTTTATGCATCCCAAGCGATCTTCCGTTGTCTACATCTTCGTTCTTTGCATCACGCCTCTGCGCCTCAGTGATGTGAGTTTCTCCTCGGTCCACTTTCCTGTCCAATAGTAAACGGCTTTGTGTCCATCCTTTCCACATGTAAATCATGTGATGATTCCTCCTCGGCCTCTTCCTCTACCTCAGGTACGAGAAAATGTGTTAGCATCAGCATAATCGCCACCCTGCTGATCATTTTGTTGCCTTCGCGGCTCAACATACTGCTGTCTTTGCTGTGAGGTTCCACCTCTTTCAATCTTACCCTGAGGCTTCTTCCATTCCTCTTTAGGCTTCTGTGTTTTTTCTTGGGCAATTGCCTTGCCTCTGGGCTGGCTCCTACCTCGCCCTCACTGACCTTTCTTACGGCTCAACTTCTCCTCGGCTTTTAGAGCCATCTGGTATGCATCCTCAACTGTTCGGATAGTAACCATGCTCAATTTATCCTGAATGTCATATCTCAGACCATTTAGGTATCTCGCCACCTTCTCATCATCGCTCTCTCGATGACCTGCTCAGATGTTGAGCCTATAAAATTCTTCAGTGTACTCCTTCACCGTCATCGTCTTCTGTCTCAGGTTCTGCATTCTCCTGAATAGTGTGATCTGGTAATCCCTGGGGATGAATTTCGCTTTCATCTTAGCGATCATCCTATCCTAGCTCTTAATCTTCTTTTTACCTTTGGAATGTCTATCCGCCTGTAGCTCGTCCCACCATAAGGCTGCATGTCCCTTCAACTTGGTAACAACATGCCTTACCTTCTTGTCTTCTTCGATATCCTCATAATCGAAGTAGGTGTCAAGTGCTCGGATCCAATCCAGCAACTCTTCTGCATCTAGGCTTCCCTCATAAACGGGAATGTCCATCTTGGTCTTAGAACTCATCCTAGCGATGGCCTTGATCAACCGCTCGGTCGAAGCATCCTCTTCTATGACTTCTTCCTCGTGTCCAGCTTCCTCTTCCACCTCGGAATCACTGAACTCTCGAGCGCCGAATCTGCATCTCTGCGTTGTCTCTATCTCCTCAAGCCTTGCTCGGAGATCTCTCATCTGGTGCTCCATTTCTGGATTCCTTGTTGGTCTACCTCTTCTTCAAGCATCCTTGTCTTCTCGATTAGGTGACTACCTTTCTCTTCTCGGCGGCATGATGTCTTCCCTTATCTGCTTCAGAAAGCAAAGGTGACCCGCTCTGATACCACTCTGACGCAAATCGCGACCCTCACGGTCCAACTGCTCTCACCAGGACCTTCTTCAACTCAGACCTGAAGAGCTATAATGCCCTCAGATCCCGTATCGGGACCTTTCTTCACCCACAGGTACTCTTTTGATCTCCTGGCTGTTATCTCGGGAAATCAGGTTTCGCGATATCGCGAAAATCGTTGACACATTCTCGTGAGAATCAAAACCCCGAACCCCGACCTCCGATGGTCAAAGGTCAATGCTTCTGTATATCCAAGTTTCCCTATCGGGAAATTGGCACCTTTTATGTCACAATTCACTCGCCCCACAAACCTCCAAATCCCGAATGCCGATGTGCACGTGCGCTAATTCCGTGCCACGTCACCTACTCTCTCCCCTTCTATCGGGAATCACAGGATCGCAATTTCGCTGTTCATAATTCCTTTGCAATGGAAAGTCCTGAACGCCAAACCTCGATTTCTCCAGATTGTATACATGTGTCCCTGTAGAAATCGATGGCTTGGGTTATATCGGGGAATTGCTACTCGCGATTTCAACGAGTGTGACTGTCACCTCATCAAATGCCGAATGCCGATATACAAGGACACTTGTTTTCTCCTGTGTTTACACTGTTAACTCCCACGTAGCTCTCCAAGATCTGATGGTCAATGGAAATTGCAATCCTCTCCTGTGAACCTCGACCGTCAATTCTCCTCCTTGGAGATTTTCCTACACTCTAAGGCTTCTCCTTGTTCGAACCTTCTCCTGGTCCGTCTCCACAGTGTACAAAGGGACTATCCCTCCTGAGCTGGTCCTTGCTTCAGAGGTCTGTATGGAGACCTGTTGCATGCACTCTTTGCGGCAAAGCTCCGAATACGACCAAGTATTGGAACTCTTCGATTTTGTGCACTCCTGCAGCAGAAATATTCGCTCCCTTAGCTTAGAATCACAACCCTGAGTCTGCTTCTAGCCTACGCATGCCTTGCATGGCTCTTTCAAACCCAAATCAACTTCTGGGTGAACGAGAGTGAGATTTTAACTATTGAGCCTCATCAACGCACTCTATGCGGATGAATTCAACTGCACTCTATGCAGGAATCTCCTAGCTCAAACAGAGAAACAATTGAAACTCATTCTCCACTCTTTTAGACCTCAGTAAACCTATGAAATCACATGCATAGCATATTCAAAAGCAAATGCATACAAGGAAAACAAACATTCATGAGCATAATATCAACACTGAGGGAACAACACAAACCATGAAATTGAATCACAGACTCTCTTCTATTAATTCAATCTGTAGATGGGTGTTCTCCATAAGTTCTCTGCTTTGCTCTTCTCTTCTTGCTTCTGTTTTTGATAAAAATTACAATGTACAAAGGAGGGTGCCTATATTTCGTTTTCCCTCTCGAAAGCTGAAACTATCAAATCTACAATTAATTTCCTATCTAACAGCATTAAAACTATTAATTGCCTCAGCTACCTAAGGACATGAGGTTAAAGGCTCAAGGTCCATTTACAATATACATAGTGCACTCCTTATGAATGCCTTCATTTAAAGTTCGGCGCAACAACTTTCAAATCAATTCAAAAATATATGTGCTGGCGCTGTCCAGCTGTCTTTTCTGCTCTACGCACTGGCTCACTTGATGAGTTGTAGATGCTCCTGCATCACAGAAGGAGATCTTAGAGCCTTGCAGGGAGGACTCTATCGCCCATGGAGCCTAATGTTATCACATATTGTTGTGGGGGTGAGTTTTTCCTTTGTATTTGTCCTCAAGGCGACAAAATGCAAAGAAAGGGGCCAAAAACCCACTAGATGGCGCTTCTCCTAAGTCCTTCGGGGTCGATGTGACTATTTGGAACCTTGTGCTAAGAGGCGTGTATATTTAGGTGGCTGAGATTTGCGTGCTCCAGATTGACGGTTGATGGCCATATTGGGGCCTCAAAATGTGCAGCCGTTAAAAACAGCCGAGGGGGCCGAGGAAAACAACCACAGTTTTTTAAGGCACTATGTGTCGACCAAAGACACACATCGAGCCCAAAATTAGGGAAGTTCAAACCACTTTTTGCGGCCCCCGGTCCTATCCCAGGTCGACATGTGGCCCCTCTATCCCTCCGATAGTTTTCCCCCACTCCATCTCTCTCCTCTATCCATCACATCTCCCGCTCCCCTATAGCTTTCTCTCCCTCACACCTGTCCTCCATTCATCGTTCTACCTGTCACATCTCCCCTTTCATCTCTCTCCACCTGTGTCATATTGTTCCACATCACCTCTGTCCTCTTATACCCCATCTCCCATTGTGTCGACCCCACAGCTTCTTCCCAGCCTATGTGTTTCCTCCACATGGCCATCGCATAACCCAATAGCCTGCCCATCATGCCATCGCCCTGCCAAACCCTCATCCACGTCCGTTGCCTAGCCATCCCTGCATGCATTGAACTAAGCTCCAGGTGGCAGGATGCAGAGGCTGCCACGTCTCGCGGGTGCATTTTTGACTCAGGACTTCTCTGATCTTGACGAAGAAGTTATTAAGGTAGGTGGTGGCAGTTGAACATCGTTTCCACCATGAATGGAAAGCCCAGAAAAGGACTGTCAGCCAATTAACTCATCTGCAGGTTCGTTTTGAAGTTCTCTTGCGTATGACAGAAGATTGCATGCACATTCTGTCATGAAGCATGAAGACATAAGGCCTTCAATGCATTAACTCGAGCACGCATCTGCTACAGAAGTGAAATTTGAGTATAAGTATGGAGTTCTGTCATTTTTGTAAGGGTCTTTGGTTGAGAAGAGCTCCCATTTTGTAATATGTTTTAACACAAGAGCTATGCCTGGTTATGTATTTTGATTTGAGACTTTTAGATTAATAGAAGTCAGTTTCCTCTTTCCATGTCTTTGTAAACACTGTGTTAAAACACTCGGAATTGGAGGATCCAGTCGAGGGTCATAATGTTGTAGGATGATGTAGGTTTGATCATTGCAATGTTTTCACCAGTTTTAACCAGTTTTCTGTGTTTCCTTATTCCCCCTTACACTGAATGACTTGGAATTGGAGGATCCAGTAGAGTCGCAACAACTTCTCAGTGATGGAGGTTTGATCATCGCGTTGTTGGAACTGTGTCTTTTATAGACACATTTCAGTGTTTGAAACCTGGGCTAGAAATCATCATCAAGCCTGGGTTTTTCTTCTTCAAGTTGTTGGAAGGTCGGATTCCCATAGCAGCCTTGTTTTGATTTTCTCATCAAGTCTTCCCTCTGATTGCCTTTTAAACTCAGCCCACTAACTGAATTTAGTTATGGCCCTCACTTCCCTGTGCATTTATGGCCTATTTTTCTGAGTTAAAGTTATATTCTTTGGGGTCTGCGGCCATTCAACCACCCTTAATTACTCTTTGTGACATAAAACTGATGGGTATCAGGCTCATCCCTACTGCAATCCAGGGGTGACTTCTGGTGCTAAAAATCTCAATGTTAATATTTTATTTGACTCTGGTGCTATAGATAGTTTCATTTCACCTTGTGCATTAGAAAAGTGTGGGTTGGAAACCTATGAGCATGATGACTTTAAACAATTTGAAATGGCTTCGGGGGAAAAACAAGCGACAGGACCTAGCGTAGATAATTGTCTAGTAGACTTGGGAGTATGTACTACTAGGTTGAATCTCTAGGGACATATGTCCTAATCATTGGAATGGGCTGGTTAGAATCCCATCGAGCTATGGTAGATTATTTTGTGAAAAGGGCGCTTTGTGTTGACGATGAAGGAAGGTTAGTAGAGATCCACACTGTAGAGAGGATGGTGTCTCTAATATTTATCTCGACCATGAAGGTTAAACGTTTCATGAGGAAAGGTTGTCGATTATATGTAGTGGAAGCAGTCAATGAAGGGAAAGGAACCTTCATGGATCAATATCTAGTATTGTCGGAGTTTAAGGATGTTTTTTTGAAAGAGTTTCCAGGGTTATGTCCTGAGAGGGAGATTGATTTTAACATTGAGATAAAACCTGATACAGTGCCAATTTCCAAGACACTGTATAGGATGGCAGCACCAGAAATTTGTGAGTTGCAGATGCAGTTGAAGGAACCACTTGAATTAGGGATAATAAGGCCCAATGTCTCACCTTAGGGTGCACCGGTAATTTTTTTCAAGAATAAGGATGGTTCCTTATGACTGTGTATATATTACCGAGACTTGAACCATGCTATAGTGAAAAATAGGTACCCAATGCCATGGATAGATGATCTCTTTGATCATATGAAAGGAGCAACAACTTTCTCAAAAATTGATCTACGATCAGGGTATCACCAATTAAGGATTAAGGAAGGTGATATTCCTAAAACTGCCTTTCGAAGTTTGTTTGGGAATTATGAGTTCATGGTAGTACCTTTTGGTTTGACCAATGTCCCAACAATATTCTTTATCCTCATTAATGGTGTATTACGAAAGTACTTAGACCACTTTGTACAAATATTTCTGGATGATATCCTCATCTATTCAAGGAATGTAGGAGAACATGAGGAAGACTTGCGTGTTGTGTTGTCATGCCTTAGAGAGAAAAAATTGTATGGCAAGTTGTCAAAGTGTTATTTCTTTCAAAAAGAGATTCACTATTTAGATCATATCGTTTCCGGTGAAGAAATCTCTGTGGACCCAGAAAAGGTGAAGGCCATTATGGAATGGCTAGTGCTGAAAAATGCTCATGAGGTGAGAAGCTTCATGGGGCTAGCTAGTTATTATCGGAGGTTTGTGGAAGGGTTCTCTAAGATGGGGAAACCCATCAACACCTTGCAGCGCAAGAGGGTCAGGTATGAATGGACAGAGGAATGCGATGTTGCATTCATCGAGATTAAGAGGTTACTAACTAGTGCACCAAATATACGAGTGCTAGATATGAAAAAGGACTTTACAATCTGCATAGATGCCTTGAATCAAGGATTTGGGGCCATGCTAATGCAGGATGGGGGAGTGATAGTGTATGCGTCAAGAAAGTTGAAGCAACATGAGGAGATTTACAGTACTCGTGATTTAGAGTTGGCAGCTGTAATGTTAGCTCTAAATATTTGGAGACATTATTTAGTGGGGTGAAGCTTTGACCTCAAAACAGACCATGAAATATTAAATCATCTCTTCACCCAAATGGATCTCAATTACAGGTAGAGGTGATGGAGTGAGTTTATGAGTGAGTACGATTTTGTAATTTTGTAAATCAAGGGAAAGGAGAATGTGGTATTGGATTCCCTAAGCAGGAGACCATGTGTCTTCTCCTTAGTTCCCTTAAAGGTTAATTTGAGGGAGCATGTGTTGGGGAAACTCCTTGGAGACAGTTGGTATTTAAAGGTTATTTCAACCCTCCAGAGTGGGAGGAAATTAGATCCAAAGTATGAAGGATATAGCCTGGAAGCAGATGGATTATTAAGATATCAAGGAAGGATGTACATCCCTGAGGGTGGGGATATTCAAAGCATCATACTCAAGGAATACCATAGAGAACTTTGTTGTGCACATTCTGGTGTGAAGAAAATGTACGCAGACATGAAGAAGATTTTCTTATGGGTAGGCATGAAGCATGATGTAGTCCATTTCATCGCCAAGTGCCTAGAGTGTCAACAAGTGAAGGTTGACCACCGCCACATGATAGGTCTCCTACAACCACATGATGTTCCTATGTCCAAGTGGGAAGTCATTTCTATGGATTTTGTTGTGGGATTTCCACTCACATCGCACATACACAATGAAATTCTTGTGATAGTTGATAAGTTGACCAAGAGTGCTCATTTTATTTTGGTTAGAGACACTTATGATGTCACTGATGTGGCATGCATGTTTATAAGAGAGGTCATCTTTTTGCATGGGTTACCCAAAAAGATCATTTCAGATAGGGACTCTTGATTCATGTATAGGTTTTGGATAAGTTTGCAGTCAGCGTTGGGCACTCAGTTGAACTTAATCACAACATATCATCCTGAAACATATGGGAAAATTGAGAGAGTAAATTAGGTTATGGAAGACATGATTAGGATGTATGTTATGGATAATCAAAACCATTGGGAGAACTACCTATATTTGTTAGATTTTGCTTACAATAATAGTTTTCATAGCTCCATTGAAATTCCACCCTATGAAGTTTTGTATGGAAGGCCATGCAGGACACCATTGAGTTGGGAAAGGTTAGAAGACCAAGTGACAGTTGGGCCATATTTGATTCAAGAGATGGAGGTACAAGTGATTCAAATTAGGAAACAACTAAAGGAAGCACAGGATAGACATAAAATTAATGTTGATGCACATAGGACTTACCGAATTTATAAAGTGGGAGATAATGTTTTCATTCATATCAGGCCTAATAAGAGTACCATTCGGTTCAGGAAGGGGACAAAGTTGTCGCCTCTATTTATAGGACTATTAAAAATCCAAGAGAGAATTGGACCCGTTGCCTATCGTCTTGTACTGCCACCCTACTTGCATAAAAATTATAATGTTTTTCATGTATCTCTTCTACATCATTATGTTGCTGACAAATCTCATAAATTGAATTGGAAGGAATTACAGGTATCGGATGCAAGAACCCTCATTGTCGAACCATTACGTGTGTTGGACCGTAGGGTTCGATAACTCAGGAATCGTCTAGTAGACCAAGTTAAGGTCTAGTGGGACAAGTATAGCCCAGGATCAGCTACTTGGGAGGATGAAGAGACCTTACGAAGAGATCATCCCTCACTATTTTTGACCACCTCGGGAATATTTTCCCCGAAGGTTGGGTGTATGTAATGCCACCTTTTGACTTAGATAACTAGAATCACTTAAGGCCTAATCATATTTTATTTTCTATTAACTATGAAACTATTAATGATACACTCAAAATTTTAAGACATATGGACCTATGTGAATGTCAATTCTATGAATGTTTATTATTATTTGAATTATGATGGATATTATGCAATCTATTTCTAACTTGAAAATTTTGACATTTAAAGTTGTTGGTATGTAGATACCAAATTGAGGATATGATTAAATGCATTTACATGATGATAATGCATGTATATGTATGAGTTTGTGTTATAAACTAATCTACATATCAATGGGATAAGAAATAACCAAATGATAATGATAATAAAATGGTTGATGTCGTGAACATCAACCGAGAAACAGTATGGTATGAATCTTTGTATGTGAAATTATGTTGGTTCAAATGCATTGATATGATATGTGGATAAGTGCAGGTTTTCCAGGTGGCGAGACTGTCTGAAATTGAATATATGATGACAAAATTCCCAGAAACACAGTGCCACTGTATGGTCCATGGTAGGGTGTTGACCCTAGTTTTATTAGGAGGGGTGGAGGTATTTTCGACCGTGTATCCTCTGAAACCTGGAGTCATGGGAGGACGGTGTTAGCTCATGCTCTTCTAGACATGTGATGATGACTGTCAGTTTCCTGTCGGGGAAGATTGGTCAAGAGAGTTGACACTTCCACTTACGGATTCTATCTGGAGTTGTGTCAATATAGTTGACGCTCCAAGATAGTCCAGCAAAGGAAGGATAGGGATGATAGATGGAAGTAGTTTAGGGAGTAAGGATGACTATGAGTAGTTGAGAGTGTGTGGAGCTTTCTCCTTATAGTAGAATTTCTTGATTTCCTCCTTTTGAAAAAATGTGTATATGTATATTTATATTTTCTTAACTGAACTACAATTATCTAAGTGAATGTTGCTTGTGCTAAATTATTATAATTAAAATATTTTGTGAACATTTTAAATGGTTTACTATCCTTTATGAAATGAATCGTCTTGTTGATTGGATTGGATGCACACGATAATTACTTTAGCTGTGATATTTATTGTCATTAGTACATGTGTGAGTCATGTATGTGATAGCTACACATGCATACCTTGCACATGTATACTAGCATGTATAAGTGTTTTAAATCAATGATGTTGTTTATTTGATATGGATGTATGAATGATGTATCATTACCCTTTTATTGTAAATTACTCTAACTTCAGGACGAAATTTCTTGAAGGGTGAGTGTATGTAACAACCCAATTGATTTTATTGATCATAGTTTTTAAGTTAAATTTAATTAATTATTAAATTAAACACAATGAATATTTTACTATTTTATTATATTATGGTAGGTGGGGGAATTAATGAGGGGATAAGCATGCTGGGGAATTAATGAGGGGATAAGGCAGTTGGGGAATTGAATGAGGGGGATGGATTCGAGAGAGGGGGATAAGGAAGAGGGGAGAGGAATTGGACAGGTGATTTTTTTCTTTGCGGGGGAAATTATGGAAGAAGGGGGAGGGAAGGAGGAGGAAATTGGAAGGAAGCATTGCTTTGGGGAACTTTTATAGGGGCACTATTGTTGCTGGGAAATTTGGGCTCGGGGCCTAGGGAACTGCAAGGACTCATGGAGATAGGGAGTCGAAGAGGTTGTTCCTAGTTGGTTGGGAGGTAAATATCTAGTTTCAGGAAAGCATTCAAGCAAACACTTTCAACAAGAAACTTTTAGCAAAAAAATTTAGTAGGATGACCTTCTTCTTCAAGAGGTAAATTATAAAATTATTATTTTGTACTAAATACAAAAAATTTCAAGTTATAGGAGTTATAGATATACTATATGATGCCTTAGATTTTGTTCTTAAATATTGTAGCCAGAATGAAATATAGATTTACTCTAGTTTTAAATCCATTATGGTTGTCACATGCCACGTGTACATGCCCTTTAAGTAATTGACCTTGAATAATGGAAAATTGATGCAACTACGACGACATCATTAACTCTTTCTTTTTTCCTTATAGAGAGACTAATGGATGATGATGAATAAGACTTACACGTTACTGCATACCCCTCTATTGGTCCTCACAAGTGACTGAATATGTTTCTTACCCTCACAACAACGTGCAGATGCTGAGTAAAAGTGTCCTACACTTTTCAACGTGGAGTGTTAGTAAGTGGAAGCAGGGACATTATTCCACCTCTCCTGATAGTAAATGGTACCTCTTTATATAAAAATTTTACCCATGAGTGAGTCGAATCAAAAAGCGTGTTCGCAGTTCTTTCATTCTCTAAACCTTTTCATCAATATTTTCCATAATTCAAATCAATTATACAAAACATGTTCACTAGATAAATGGTATTTTATGATTCAATCCAGAGTCCTAAATCTCATCGACGAAGTTCCACGTCAATGCATCATTATAGTTCCCTACCACATTAGGAAACCTATTAATAATATATGTAGTAAGAACAATCCAAATCTCATGTAAAACTCATCCAATCAATTTATCATGAACATTATTTTCATCATATCATTAAAAATCATCCAATCAATTTATCGTGAACATTATTTTCATCATATCATTGCATAAAATATTCATCTAGGCATCACATGAATTTTATTTAAAACCAAATCAACATTCTCAAATTTACTCAATTGTATTTAAAATTAAGTCTCATAATACAAAAAAAGAGTCAATAATTGGGTCATTTGCAAACAAATGCCCTCAAATAATAATTTTGATTTAGAATAGTAATTTCCTATTGTTTACATACATTAAAAAACCAAAAATACCATTTTGGAGAGGAAATATCCATGGGGATTCCACATATTTTTTATAATTTTTTAGTTGTATAGTTTTATACCATCTATTTTTCTCAAACACCTTTAGATTTCTATGGGAACAAATTTAATATTAAGTTTAACAAGAAAATACATTTAAAAATATAATATGAAATCAAAAGTGTGAAAACGATACATTATTGGATAGAAGGTTCACTAACAAATCCACTAGCGTCAATTCCACCACATTAGATGAAAGAGATGAAGGGGTTTCACCCCCTAGAAGTTACAATTGTAGAAAATCATGTAGCAAGGGGGATGGATTTCAGAATTTTAAACATTCGATAGAACAATTTAGCTCAATCAAGGTTTATTATAAAGCTTAATCAAATGCTTAACAATAATTTTCAAAAATACCTTGATAAAGGGTTAGTTAAACTATTGATCGAAGTCTTTGTAGGTTTAAAAAAACATCTCGAACAAGCTAATAACTTGGTCTAGGTTCCTATGCATCAAAATTGCAAATAGAAATAAGGGCCTCACTGTCCATCTTTGGTTTTTTTATAAACAGAAAGGGCCCCAATCAAGATATAGAGCTTAATAAAGATCTATAGCATAGGCAAGGTCCTAACTCTTGATTGAGCTCCACAACTCGATTAAGGGTTTTCTTAACCCATGAAAATACCTTGTTCGAGGGTTTGTTCTGTTCATTAAGAACCCTCATTTGAGGGATTATTTAAGCGCTTGATCAAGCAATCAATACCTTAACTGAGCACCTTGAAGGATCTCGATTGAGGGTCAAAAAATATACTACTTCACCCACTTGCTCGCCAAAGACTATTACTCGACTTCATGGATTCACCCTCCTGCACATAAACACGAACTATGCAACAAGTGAAACTATGCAATTGTGTTAACTATTGGTTATAGAGTTTCTTGAGCGTGAAAGAAATGGAAATATTGCAGTCTAAGAAAAGGGTCGTTGTTGAGTATGAAATTCAAAAACCAATATAATTTCAAGAAATTAGGTCAACTATAACCATTGACTTGAAACTATAAAAATTGTGTCCTATTTTATTTGACAATAGTTAACCACATATAAGCCTCACATTGGTTAAGACCTTGATGATATTTTCTTGATACATGTTAAATATTCAAATAAACCTCTTATATTATTAATTCATTTAGTAAAAAGATACATATAAGCCTCAGATTGGTTAAGACCTTGTTGATACATGTTAAATACTCAAATAAATCTTTTATATTATTAATACATTTAGTAAAAAATACATTATAAATTAGGTACACTCTTTTGGAGCTAAAAGTAACTTAACAAACCAACATGCAGAAAAACATTATATATATGCGTTTTATTAATAAGTCAAGCACATTTGTACAATAAGTTTTCCTCAACAACATAACAAACTCATGAGGAAATCTCTAAAGCACACACGTATAAATAAGATCATCAACATCTTGCTCCACTTCTGAATTCCTGGTCTTCATCAACATCTTGCTCCACTTCTGAATTCTTATAGACTACACTCTTTCTCACCCATTCATTCGGGCTACCACTTCATCCATTGAAAATAGAATTGGGTTTGACTGTAGATGATGTATCTGTAATGACTAACAAGCCTATATGCTTTTTTTCCAAATACAAAGCATGATATTTTTGTCAGAAAAGTAGTATAGATACTGAACCATTCTATTGATGTGATCCCATTTGTTGGAGTACATCTTCTGACGTTGTATTCGCCATATATAAGAGATTTTTCTAGATACTGAATGTACACAATGATCAATATTACAAAGTGAACTATTTAACGCACGGTTACAAACACACAAGGATCACAACTATAACCAATAGTTGTTATTCTTAGGTCACTGCATCATCCAAGAACCACAAGCTGCAACAAACTATAGACATAACCAAACTAGTGACCATGTTCTTGTGGCAAGGGAGAGCTTCTGCACACACACCTTAAATTATGTTACTATGTTCAATAGCTATTATTCTTAGGTCACTGCATCATCCAAGAACCACAAGCTGTAACAAACTATAGACATAACCAAACTAGTAACCATGTTCTTTTAGCAAGGGGCTTTTGTACATAGAGCTTAAATTATGTTACTATGTTCTATGATTGGTTTTTCATTATATAAATTTACAAACAAAAAAAAAACATTAATATATTTATTATATATGTTCTATGATTGGTTTTTCATTATATAAATTTAGAAAGAAAAAATAACATTAATATATTTAACACAAATTCAAACATCCTTGCTCCCTTATTTTGAAATGTCCCATAGTTCTCTTTCACTAGCTAGAAAGACTCCCTTAGTACCTTTGGACTTACCATGTCACTGCTAGAAAGACTCCCTTAGTACCTTTGGACTTACCATGTCAGAATGACAACCCTTTCTCTTTGCTTCTAAAGCATGATGAGCATGAGCATGATCACGAGTAAATTTTCATTGGCTTCCTAAGAACAAACCCATATTTGACCAATTTCCAAACCCATCTTTGACCAATTTCCAAATGTTTAAGTATATAGGATACCCTATAATTAAGAATAATATACTGAAGTAGAATCCAACCAGTATAATCACATTGGAGGAAACAACCAAACTCCTTCATAACCAGAACACACTAAGATTTCACAATTCTTGGGATTTTTTTTCCACCAAATATAGAAGCATGCCTTCACAACCCTATCCTTCGATTATTGGAAGCAGTCCAAAATAATTAAAAAACATTCTACAGACTCTAGAAGCACGCCTTCATAGCTAGGCATAATAATTGTACCTTTGTAAGAAATATTTGAACATGCTTTAGCTCTTGTCAAGGATTTGATCCTCTATATCGGAATGGATAACCTCGATGGGCATAATTTGACCTTGGATAACCCCGTTGTGAACAATTTCAACCTCCAAATCTCTAAATCGTGAACAAAGGCACACTTAGCAGCTTCGAGAGCTCTGAGACTTGGAAATAAAATATACAATACAGAAAAAATAACACATAGCAACACACTCATCTAGCAATCACTTTAGACGACAAATAATCTATTCTTACACACTCCTGGGCACTCCTAGGGAGTTTCACCCAGAGATCCTAACACTAATACCAAATTACCAAATCAGCATGTAAAAATCAATTCTACATATGTATTTTATTAATTAGTATTCTACATATGTATTTTTATGTATTTTATTAATTAGTGAAGAACATATTTATAAAAAAGGTTTTCAGCAACATCATAACAAATTTATGACAAACTCATAACAAATTCACCTCATGAAATCTCTCAACCAATGAGGAAATCTCTCATAAGAAAAAGTTTTAATCAACAACATAACAAATTTATAACAAACTCATTAGGAAAGGAAATATCTCATGAGGAGGGTACTGTCAGCAAGGTAGTTCCCTTAAGTATGGTAAACAAGTTAGAAATAAAACATGGGAGGGTACTATCAGCAAGGTAGTTCCCTTAAGTATGAAGGAAGCTAAACCAAGTAAAAGGGAAGGTATCACCTCAAAGATATGGACTAAATGTTAATTACCCAAAAAATCATTCAACAAAAGTTTCCATACATAATGAATACTAGCTAAGCTTGACTGATAATGGCCTTCCATAATCTATTTATAAGGTGATAGTTTGGACCCCGCCCACCCCAAGAGTAGGATGACGGGCAATTTGTCTATTTTTCGCCATAAAATTGAAAGAAGATATTGAAGCAATATGAATGAATACAATAGTGAATACGAAGAACGTGTTGGACTGTATACCAGTTGATAAGCAAATCTGTATGTAGCGTTGCATGCCATAGAAAATTATGACTGTTATCACAAAATTCACCGTCTATAGAGAAAATGAGCGAAAAATGATCAGAGTTATAGCAACAACAAAATGTCTATAATAATCACCATTATGCAAGAAATAAGCACGTTTCTCTAAGAGAGAGCGTTGGCGAGATATTTCAAGTAGTGAAGGAATTATGATATTTTTTCTAGGGTTTATCAAATCCAAACACAATGTGTACGCAGAGTGACAAGAACGAGATGTTGAGAGCCTGGATTTTTGGGCTGACTGACTGCTCTAGCACTTTCCCTTCTATTTCTTTGTCACCGTTGAACAGATTCATAGGCAACTTGAAGGCCATGGTTATTTGATATGAATCTTACGAGCTAACAAACAAAAAAATGAAAGACATAATTGAAACGAGCAGTTGATGGTTCTAGCTATGGTTGTCACTTGTCTTTGACGACATTTGTCTCTCTACATAGATGGATAGGTGTTAATTATAATTATAAAGTCAACGGTATGTGACTGTACACTGTGAGTTGTTTCGGCCAACTGTATCAGTCGTTAGGATTTCTTGTTTTGTTTCTTGATTTAGTTGTAATGTTTCTCACCTATAAGGTTCATCCCTTCATCTAATACGAATGTGCTCTACACATTCTTTTCCCAACCTGTCTCTATATTATCTTCTTTACTTCNTTAGGTAAAAGTGTTTTTTCTAGTGTGTTTCTTTAGTATGCATTAGTATGCATTTGTAGTTAGGAAATCCGACGGTCACGATATGTTCCTGACATAGAGTGATCCGACGATCCATACTCTCCTTGATCTTAACGACCATTGATCTATGGCTTAACACCTGATTGGTCCATGATATCTATTTAAAGAAAATGGAGGGTCATTTGACGATGATCGATTGTGAGAAACTCTCTTGTAAAATCTCTCTGTAATCTTTTTCTTTGCATTAATAAAACTGCTCCAAGTGGTCACGTTGGTTGGAGCTGTGGATGTTTCCTTGTAGGGGTTTTACCACATGAAAACATCATTGTGTTGATCTTTGATCTGGTTATGTGAGTGGTTATTGAATTTTTTCATCCTCTGTTGGAATACTTGTGTTGTCGAACATGGTATCAGAGCCTGTTTGAAGACCTGCTCCTATTGTAGATCGAGATCATGAAGACTAGTTTCCTCATCTCCATTTTTTTTCATTTTCATACATTTTTGGGTTGAGAGAACTGTTCCATTGCATCCGAAGCACTTTTTTCAGTCAGGAATACTTTTCGTTTCACTCGAAAAGGTTTCCATTTGCCCAAGATACGACCATTACAGTCAGATCCAGAGGTATAAAGCTTGAATATGCATTTCTTAAAATTTTTGCAGAGTAGTATTTTGGTTTTATTTCGGTTTTGTTTTATTTATTTTTGGGTTGCTACTCTTTAAGATCTGCATAATCACTTTTCTCCGTACCCTATTTGATCTCAGAAAATCAGAAACAAATAGGAAAAGGTGCATCTTTCGGGTAAGCTAACTGAGATCTAACCCTTGTTGTCATTGAGAAGCGAATTTTTTTTCTTGTGTGAAAAGAGTTTTTTTTTTTTAGTGCGCTTTCGAAGGCCAACAACAAAAACAACCCAAATCCTCCTTCTGAACATTACAATATGTTTTTCTAGATCATTTGGTTAAAAGTTGCCTTATTAAGTAAGAGGTCTTGCGTTCAAGTCTCTCTTTTGTTACCTTTTTTGGAAAAGTTCATGCTAAAATTGTAAAGTGTATTTCACTTCAAGTATAAAAGTGAATCACTATAAGTAACTTTAATATTTTATTTTAGAGTTATTTATTTTGCATGCATCTTTTCTGTTATAAAGTAACTTCATTGTAAAAGTGATCCCCACTTCTCTTTATAAAAGTGGGTCACTTCATAAAGAAACTTACACAATCACGTGGTCATTTGGTTACCGGTTGTGCCTTTTTTAAAAAGGGCATAACTCTAACATCGAAAGTTTGTTTTCAGTGCCATTTTTTTAAAACCGCATAACTTTTCGAGCTCTTTCCATCTAGATCATTAGTTTCAGTTTTTAAATCCACATTATCTGCATATTTAATATGGCTTCTACAAGTACTGTCTTGCTTACCAGCAACAACTACTTCTAATGGAAATATCATATGGAAGATTTATTAAGAAGTAAAGGCTTGTACCAGATTACCTTGGGAAAGGAAAAAGAACCCACTGATGTTGATAAGAAAGCCAAGTGGGATAATAGGAATGACGAAACACATGGACTAATCGGAATTTCCATCTCTCCTGATTTAAGGTACCACCTTCAAGATATTGATGAGCCCAAAGAAGCTTGGAACATGATTGAATCTGTGTTTGGTAAATTCAATATTATTCAAGCACAATAGTTAGAAAATCAAATACTGACCTTGAGTCCAAATGATTTTTCTTTCCTTGGAGACTATCTATCTAGGCTTAAAACACTTAGAATTATATGTGAAGAATGTAAGATAAAGATGGAGGAAGAGCGTTGCATCTATCTTATTATTTCTAAGCTAGGTAGTGCATATTTTGTGTTTGTATCTACCTTTTATTCCATGGGAGAGGCTCTAGGGGAAGAAGCTTATGAAAAACCCACTCTTGAGTCCTTTTGTGCTTCTTTGATTCGAGAGGAATATAAGCTTGTACAATTTGGAGTGATCAACACTGCAAGTCCCTCCAACAAAGCCTTAGTTACCCAGTAGAAAGATAGACCCAAGTATCCCAAGAAGCAACATCCTCGCTAAAACAACAAAAAACATAAGGGTCCCAAACCTGCTCAGACAGCTTCAGATCCTACTGGTGACAAAGGAGCAAAATATAAAAGTAAGAATACTAACAGGCATTGCAACTTTTGTGATAAAGATGGTCATGATGAGTCCAAATGTTTCAAGAAGATGATAGCTTTAGAAGCAACGATGAATAAGCACAACATCAACATTGACTCTACTTCTTCTTCTCATGGACATGCACTTTTTGATTCTGGTTTCTCTTTCAATTCAAATTCTACTACTACTTCTTCTTCTGATGAGTGGCTTATTGATTTAGGAGCATCTTATCATATGGCTAAGGATAAAGCCATATTTTCTGCTCTAAATGAATGTAACACCAAGAAAATATTTGTTGGTGATGATAGATCTCTTAGTGTTGTAGGATCTGGAACAATTCAAGTAGATAATGGCCATTTCAATTATGTATTATGTGTTCCAAGTATTTCTTGTAACCTTCTACTAGTATATCAAATCAATCATTCAGGTGAAGGTAAAACCGTCGGGTTTTCACCTCACCAAGTTGTAATCAAGGATCTAAAAGATCCTAATCATGTTCTTGCAAATGGAATTGTTGATGATATTACCAAGTTGTACAAGTTTGACAACTTTGGGTCATCATCTTTTTCATCAATTTTTGTTGCTCATAGCGATGACTTGAGAAAACTTTGGCATGAGCGGTTTGGTCATCTAAACTATCGCTCATTGCATCAACTATGTAATCAACAGATGGTGAATGGTCTTCCTCTTGTTTCATCCAGAGATGGTGTTTGTGCCGGTTGTGTTTTCAGAAAACATCATCGGGACAGTTTTGACAAATGTGCCTCTTGGCATGCCTCGAGCCCTTTATAGATTGTTCACAGTGATTTGTGTGGTCCACTTTCTTCTCCTTCCTTTTCTGGGTGCAAGTATTTCTTAACTTTGATTGATGATTTTTCTAGACGTACTTGGGTTTACTTCTTAAAACTTAAGAGAACATTTTTTGACAAGTTTTTGGCCTACAAGGCTCTTGTAGAAAAGAAATCTGGACATCAAATTCAAAAGTTAAGAACAGATAATGGAGGCGAATATGTGAACAATAATTTTACAAGCTACTGCACTACACAGAGAATCCAAATGCAACACACTATTCCATATACACCACAACAAAATGGTTGATGAGAGAAATAACCGCACATTAAAAGAAATGGCTAATTGTATAATCCAATCTAAGGGATTAAGTCTAAAGTATTGGGTGGAAGCCATCAACTGTGAAAATTACATAGTAAATCGCACTCCCATAAAGGCTCTTAAAAATATGACACCGGAAGAAGCTTGGACTAAAATTAAACCAGATGTAAGTCACTTTCGTGTATTTGGCAATATAGCATGGGCTCACATTCCTGATGAGAAAAGGAAAGAATTACAACCTAAAAGTGAGAAGTGTATGTTTGTTGGTTATTTTGAAGATGTCAAAGGTTATAGACTTCTTCAACCACATTGTAATGAAATTATTCTTAGAAGAGATGTTAAATTTGATGAAAATCTCTTGGCTTGCAAGCATAATTTGGTGGTTGTGCTGTCTTTGGCCTGTGAGCCATATTCGACGTTTGTGCCTTATTCTATTCCTATTTTGGTTTCTTCTTCAGATGATGAAAGTGAGGATGATAATCCACCCCCGCCTGTTGTCAATCCTCCAGATGAGTGCTTTGAACCTGAACAAGCACCAGTTCCACCACTTCCTAGATGGGTCTGTTCAACACGTGAAGCAGTTGGTGATCTTGTCGGTGATCCTTCAGATCAACGTCAAACGCGTTCACAGTTCCAACGAGCCTCTTCTCTTCTGTCTCAAGTTTCAGAGACTCACGATCCATAGACATTTGCAGAAGCTTCAGGTCATCCAGATTGGTATACAACAATGAATGAAGAGTATCATTCTTTAATGGAAAACAATACTTGGGATCTTGTACCTCTTCCAAAAGGAAGAAAACTTGTCAGATGTAAATGGTTCTATAGAACTAAGTATGATTCAGATGGAAGTGTTGAAAGACACAAGGCTCAGTTAGTTTCTAAAGGATTTTCCCAAGTTGAAGGAA
>JASDQU010739982.1:216092-232394 GCA_032191745.1 Picea mariana
TGCTATCTAAATCAAATACAAATGATATAATTTCTTTACTGTTATACATATCTTGTTGCTTCCAAATAGATAAAAGACATAACAATTATTAATTCATTTTAGTGAATGATAGCTTTGTCTTCTTCATAGATTGAATTGTTATATAAGTTTTCTGCATAATAGGTTTCCCTTATTGTGGAGATTTATCATCATAAGATTGTTATGATTTTCTTTTATGTCTTGTTTGTCCTGTATAACACTTCAAGAAGCAACATAGCTGATCGTTTTCGAGAAGCTCAAGGACTAAATGGTGTGAATTTCTTCCTCCAACCAGCTTAAGAAGTTATCATACGCAGGGCAGACTTGGAGCGTTTCCAGGTCAATTAGTTTTGTGTTTACTTTTTTCATTAAGTAGTTTAATTTAGACACAGTTGTAATTAAATTTATATTAGATTGTTTAATTTCAGTAAATTGTATTAGATTGTTTAATTTCAGTAGTTGATTTCTTTCTCATAAAATACAAAAATCAAAAAACATACCTTGTTGTCTTAGGGCAGTAATCAATTGAGTTTTGCAGGTTTTAATTAAATCTGTAGGCTGTTCATAGTGTATATTTGTGAATAAGTAATATTATAGCTGATAATTAGATAGTTGATTTGAGTTATTAGTAGTTTGTAGATAGAATAGTTAGGATAGTTTACATTTAGTATATTAGTTCATTATCTTTGTTTTAATAGCTTCTAGTTTCCTTTATTTTAGTTTAATTTCTTTTATTTAGTTAGTTAGTTTGTTTTAGTTGACTTTTATTAGTTTCTAGTTTCCTTAGTTTAGATTACTTAGCTCAGATCATTTCTCTCTTTGGTTTTCTTAGGAGAACTTAGAGCAGCCAACAAAGCCGTTAAACTCGTCAGGGTGGTCCATTCCAAACCGCTTGGGTTATTTAGACAACCCCGGACCGGTTCCACTCTCCCAGTTGACGGACGGTCAATTTCGCCCATCAACAGATAGCTGAAAAGCCGCAGATGGAGTGCATGCTAGACAAGCGATTGGGCAGGAAGACCAGGTGAAAGCAGTACTTTGAGTACCTGGTGAAATGGAAGAATCACCCAGTGGAGGATGCTAGCTGGGAGACAGAAGCAGTTATCCAGAAGCATGGACACACCGTGCATGAGCTCATGGATAGGAGCCCATGAAAGTTTTCAAGCCGAGGAGTATGATGCAGGAGCATCTACAACTCATCAAGCGAGCCAGTGCGTAGAGCAGAAAAGACAGTTGGACAGCGCCAGCACATATATTTTTGAATTGCTTTGAAAGTTGTTGTGCCGACCTTTAAATGAAGGCATTCATAAGGAGCGCACTATGTATATTGTAAATGGACCTTGAGCCTTTAAGCTCACGTCCTTAGGTAGCTGAGGCAATTAATAGTTTTAATGCTGATAGATAGGAAATTAATTGTAGATTTGATAGTTTCAGATTTCAAGAGGGCAAATGGAATATAGGCACCCTCCTTTGTACATTGTAATTTTTATCAAAAACAAAAGCAAGAAGAGAAGAGCAGAGCAGAGAACTTATGGAGAACACCCATGTACAGATTGAATTAATAGAAGAGAGTCTGTGATTCAATTTCATGGTTTGTGTTGTTCCCTCAGTGTTGATATTATGCTCATGAATGTTTGTTTTCCTTGTATGCATTTTCTTTTGAATATGCTGTGCATGTGATTTCAGAGGTTTACTGAGGTCTGAAAGAGTGGAGAATGAGTTTCAATTGTTTCTCTGTTTGAGCCAGGAGATTCCTGCATAGAGTGCAGTTGAATTCATCCGCATAGAGTGCATTGATGAGGCTCAATAGTTAAACTCTCACTCTCATTCACCCAGAAGTTGATTTGGGTTTGACAGAGCCATGCAAGGCGTGCGTAGGCTAGAAGCAGACTCAGGGTTGCAATTCTGAGCTAAGGGAGCGAAGATTTCTACTACAGGAGTGCGCAGAATCGAAGAGTTCCAATACTTGGTCGTATTCGGAGCTTTGCCGCAAAGACTGCGTGCAACAGGTCTCCATATAGACCTATGAAGAAAGGACCAGCTCAGGAGGGATAGTCCCTTTGTACACTTTGGAGACGGACCAGAAGGAGGTTCGAACAAGGAGAAGCCTTAGAGCTTAGGAAAATCTCCAAGGAGGAGAATTGACGGTCGAGGTTCACAGGAGAGGATTGCAATTTCCATTGACCGTCAGATCTTGGAGAGCTACGCGGGAGTTAACCATGTAAACGTAGGAGAAAACAAGTGTCCTCGTATATCAACATTCGGCGTTTGACGAGGTGAGAGTCACACTCGTTGAAATCACGAGTAGTGATTCCCCAATATAACCCAAGTCGTCGATTTCTACAGGGACACGTGTCTGCAATCCGAAGAAATCAGGGTTCGATGTTCGGGACTTTCCATTGCAAAGGAATTGTGAACAGCGAAATCGTGATCCCGCGATTCCCGATAGAAGGGGAGAGAGGAGGTGACGTGGCGCAGAATTAGTGCACGTGCACATCGGAATTCGGGATTTTGAGGTTTGTGGGGCGAGTGAATTGCGACATAAAAGGTGTCGATTTCCCGATAGGGAAACTCCGATATACGGAAGCATTGACCTTTGACCATCGGAGGTCGGGGTTCGGGGTTTTGATTCTCACAAGAATGTGTCAACGAGTTTCACGATATCGTGAAACCCGATTTCCCGAGATAACAGCTGGGAGATCAATAGAGTACCTTGTGGGTGAAGAAAGGTCCCGATACGGAATCTGAGGGCATTATAGCTCTTCGGATCTAAGTTGAAGAAGGTCCTGGTGAGAGCAGTTGGACCGTGAGGGTTACGACTTGCACCATTCTGCAGTTCCATTCGCCTTCTGTTGGGCTATGGATTCAACCTCAAAACACCCTGCCGAGCAATATATGCCGAAAAATAAAGTGAAAACAAACTTACAAGGGCTCCAAGGAGCGTATTTATGTAGAGACCTAAACTAATTAAACTTTAAATGGTGCTAGGTGAAGGAAAATTTCCACCATAGCCAATCAAGTAACTTCCTAAATGGAAGCACTCTTAATCTATCAGTGATTGGTAATAGATGATGCAACCGTGACAGCAGAACGGTTACACCCTTCAGCTCCTCTGGTTCTTATTCTTGGCTCTCCCAAGGGTCGGATTCATAATCATCATAAAAAGGACCCGTGGGAAAGCTCTGCTCTTCATCATGCTGCTCAGTGTCTTTTGCAGACCTAGGATGACTGATTTCCTCACGATAATCTACTTTGAGAAAGAGAGGATAAGGCTCTGTTGTGTGCTCTTGGATATCCTCCATATCCAGCACAGAATCTGATTCATAGTTGTCATACACAGGCTGGCTACTCCTCTGGTCATCAATCTGTGAAGTGGGGCTCTGCTGCTCTTCATATGAATAATCGTCAAAGCATGAGACAACAGGAGCAGGATGCAAGGCCTCTACAGTCATGAGATCTTCAACATCATACTTAAGAGAGTTTCCAAGAACATCCTCTTCAAGGGCTGGAAAATCCTCTGCATTTTCTTCAAAAAGGAAGCACTCATGTTCTGCCTTCAATTCCTCTAAATCTGTAGAAAGAGACTTTACCATCTCCATCGGTTCACTTAGAGCCTCTTCTTCTTCCTCATCCTCATCCATACAACTTTCCTCTGATGTAGATGAGCAAGGATGAGAAAGGATTGATTTTTGATCCAAGTCATCTGACTCATCCTCACAGCCTACGTAGGAAGCAACTCTATCTTGAAAACAGTCATTGTATCCCTTACAACAGCTATGACAAATTAACTCAGAGGGATAAAACTTCTGACAATGAGCATTGAAAGCTTCATGAAATTCTCCCAGTGAAGAAATGCTAGCATGGGGTAATGAATGATACCTTTCACAAGCATCCCTTGCTAACGAGAATATAAACATATTCATTAATACATCCTCCTGATGTATCTCCCATTAGTGCATAAGTTCATGAAACTCACTAATATGATGAGCAGGGTTGTCCTCTTTAATCTCTCTAAATATAGGCAAATAATCATTCCATTCATTTGGAGCAGGAACAACATTGGAAAAATTAGGAACATCAGAAAAATTAAAGGGAGCAAACCTTCGAGCCAGGATTCTTTCGATTTCGAACCAGTGGAGTCGCCAATCAATTCTTCAACCATGGATTCGCTAGGTGAAATATATGCAGTAAGAGTGTGTCTAGTCTTTGTTCACCATCAAAGACCATATATGATAGTTGTGTTCTCCCAAGGACTACCAAATGTAACCAGAAGCAACCACACTGAAACAGTGGAGTTGAGACAGTGGAGTCGCTAGGTGCACAACTGCAATATTTAATGTATTGAGTTTTGATGCACCTTCAAAATCAGTAAGCTTTGTTGTTCAATCCCAGGTAAAATCTTCAACTTCGTCCCTGGAAACAGCGCCATAAATGTTAGCACCAGAAGTCAACACTGGATTGCATCAGGGATGAGCTTGATACCCATCAGTTTTATGTCACAAAGAGTAATTAAGGGTGGTCGAGTGGTCGCAATCCCCAAAGAATATCGCTTTAACTTAGAAAACTAAGCTAGAAATGCACAGGGAAGTGAGGGCCATAACTAACTTCAATCAATGGGTTGAGTTTAAAAGGTGAGCAGAAGGAATACTTGATGAGAAAATGAAAACAAGGTTGTTATGGGCATCTGACCTTCCAACAACTTGAAGAAGAAAAACTCAAGCTCGATGATGATTTCTAGCCTAGGTTTCAGACATTGAAATGTGTCTATTAAATACATAGTTCCAACAGCACAATGATCAAACCTCCATCACCGAGTAGCTGCTATGATTCAACTAGATTCTCCAATTCTGATCCATTCAGTATAAGGGGGAATAAGGCAACACAAAAAATTGGTTAAAACCGATGAAAACATTGCAGTGATCAAACCTTCATGATCCTACAACATTACGACCTTCGACTGGATCCTCCAATTCCAATTGTTTTAACACAGTGTTTACAAAGAGATGGAAAGAGGAAACTGACTTCTATTAATTTGAAAGTCTCAAATAAAAATACATAACCAGGCACAACTCTGGTGTTAAAACATATTACAAAATGCGAGATCTGCTCAACCAAATACCCTTACAAAAATGACAGAACTCCATACTTATACTCAAATTTTGCTTCCGAAGTAGAGGCATGCTCGAGTTAATGCATTGAAGGAATTACATCTACATGCTTCCTGATAGACTGTGCATGCAGTCTTCTATCAGAAGCAAGCTCTGCCAGACACAAGAGCGCTTCAGAACAGACCTACAGATGAGTTGACTGGCTGATAGTCCTCTTTTGGGATTTCCATTTATGGTGGAAACGATGTTCAACTGCCACCACTTGCCTCAATAACTGCTTCATCGGGATCAAAGAAGGCCTGAGTCAAAATTTCACTCGAGAGATGTGGCGGCCTTTGCATCCTGCCACCCAGAGCTAAGTTGGATGCCTGCAGGGATGACTAGGCAGTGGACGTGGACGGGGGTATGGCAGGGCGATGCTGTGATGGGAAGGCTACTGGGTTGTGAGATGGCCATGAAGAGGAAACACGGAGGCTGGGAAGAAGTTGTGGGGTCAACACGATGGGAGATGGGGTGTAAGAGGATGGAGGTGATGTGGAACGATATGACACAGGTGGTGAGAGATGAGAGGGGATATGTGATAGGAGGAACGGTGAATGGAGGACAGGTGTGAGGGAGAGAAAGCTATATGGGAGCGGGAGATGTGATGGATAGAGGAGAGAGATGGAGTGGGGGGAAACTGTCGGAGGGACAGAGGGGCCACATGTCAACCTGGGATAGGACCGGGGGCCATGAAAAGTGGTTTGAACTTCCTCGTTTTTAGGCCTGATTTGTGTATTTGGCCGACATAGAGTGCCTTAAAAACCCACAACTGTTTTCCCTGACCCACTTTACCTTTTTTAACGACCGCACATGTTGAGGCCCTAATATGGCCATCGACCATCGATCTAGAGCATGCAAATCTCAGTCACCCATATCTATGCGCCTCTTAGCACAACATTCCAAACAGTCACATCGACCTCAACGGACTTAGGAGAAGTGCCATCTAGTTGGTTTTTGGCCCCTTTCTTTGCATTTTGTCGCCTTGAGGCCAAATCCAAAGGAAAAACTCACCCCTACAAGAATATTTGGTAACAAACATGATTTAGCGTACCTGACGACTCCATCACAATGGATCGATGCTCTTTCTGGCAGTTATTAACCATTGCATAAATCTGGTGGCTACTACTCGCTCTTCCCATCGAGGCCTTTCTTTCTCTATGCGCAAAGCCTTCTTGTGACTCTTAACAGCCACGCTGGTAATGGGGTCCTCCACACACCCAACAAGTAACACGAGATGTAACCTCCACACTACCCTATGACGGTCTATGAAATGAGTTCCTTCCCTTGGAACCCCTACCCCTGCTTGTTTCTCCCTGAGAAGGTCATGGAACTTCCTACGTCATTGGCGATGAGTGGGATGTTTCACTCACTGCCATTGAAATACCTGTTGTAACTTCTCTAGGAGCAAATCTATTGCCATACGGAGGTGGCTTATAGCTTCCTCCCCTGTAGAAAGTCTTAGGGGCATTCCCCATGAATCCTGGAAGTTTTGGAATGGTTGATATAATACCTCCATTTAAGCTCATATGATTCTCCACGTAACAATAATTTTCAACTACTTCGGCTACTGACCATGGTTTCCACATCCATACCATGGACCTTATCTTAGGGTTTAACCCATACACAAAATACTCTGCTNTATTTTAATAACTCCATGAACCTGATCTCGTACTCTTCCACAGTCATGTTTCCCTGAACTAGAGCATGAAATGCTCATAGCTGTTGTTCCTCGTAGTAAGTAGGAAAATATTTCCTCTAGAACCTTTCCTAAAAAATATCCCATGAGACGGTGTCTAGGGTAAGGTACAACTGCCTCTCTAGATTACCCCACCAATTCAAGGCACTGTACCTCAACTGAAATATCGTTATCCTCACCTTTGATGTGGTAGCATAGTCTCTTAAGGTGAAATATCGTGTCATTCCTTCCAACCATGCCTCTGCACGTTCACTTGCACGATCCCCAACAAACTCTGGGAGTTTGATCTTCTGTTGTTCTCTAGTTATGTCCCCTAGTGGAGGCCCTCCCTTTGAGTCCCTCAAGCTTCAAGATTACCCACTCCAGATGGTTGGGATTCCATTTCAAAATCTATTGACTGGTGTCCCTTTAATATCTCATTAATAGCCTCTAAGGAGCACAAAATTAGAGCTAATTCAGGCAATGGTTGTCGTAGCATCGACGTTATTGGTCCTTGCGACGATGCCCCTCGGCCTCAATTTCCCTGAGTCTTAAACATATTGAATAACTGAATATGCATCAAACCAAATGATTATTAGGGAAGAGTTTAAGGCATTCCACATTTTCTCAAACTTATACTTGCAAACATAGGGTACATTTTTTGTTTTTACTTGTCTGTAAACAAACATTACTCCTATAAGGTAAGTGGCTTAGGTCAAGATTAAAAAACCTAATCTTGGTATCTTCGCCTAAGTAAAATACTAAATCTCGTTCCTCGCTAGCTAGGATAGCATTGTGGGGTACTCACCAATTACCCTTAGCTATTTCCTTAACATGCATTATACCCCATCTTCTAACCCTTATATCCATATATACCTTATAAACAATTAATCACTCACTTATTTAATAATGTTTTATAATTGATTAACTAAAAATTTATCAAAATATCCTTAATAACATTAATTAGTATAATGATTAATTAACATTACCATAAATTAATATAATTTTAATTAATAAACTTTACATTAACACATTAAAAAAAAAACAATTATTAACCTTTATAAAAAAAAACAAGTATTAATGCCCCCTTTTCAATTTATTGTATACATGTATCCTTTATATAATTAAAATGTATTCATCCTAATTTATATTTTTAAACACCTATTAATAACAAAAAATAACATTTATTAAATAAAAAATAAATTTTAAATTAAATTTTAAGAAAAGTACGAATTCAAATTTTAAATTTAAATATGTATTTACATAAAATAAAATAAAATAAAAAATAACAAAAGAAAAAAAAAAAAAACAAACTTATGGATAGGCACATGGGTCCTTGCATGAGGCACACGTGCCTCCACCATGAATTTTCACAATTAAAAAATAAAACACAAATAAAATATCTAACCAAACCCTACCCTCCCCACTCTCAGCCCTCAATTTCACTCATCCATCACCATTTCTCCCTCTACAAATGATAGTTAGATGGTTTATTTCTCTGCACCAGAAGGGGTATTTTCTTTGCTATCGGGTTTTCTCTACAGTGATCTTACTGGTTCGTTGGGGAGGGCATGGCCGCCATGGGTGGGCGACCCAACCAGGTCAACGATTCTTAGCACATGGACCTGCACCCTGTGGACTCTTCTCCTCATGGTTTAGCGTGGCAGACACGGGTAGTGCACTACCCCTTCGTGGGATCTCTTCCTCATGGCTTGGGTGCTTGGTCTTGGTTGTGACTTGTGCTCGTAGACGCGTTTTGCACATTATGCAACCTGTGGGTGTCTCCTTGGCTTGTTATGTGTGTGGTGTCTACCTGCTACCTTAGCTCTTAGTGCTTGGTGGATTTTTATGCGCTTCGGTATTAACATGTTGAGAAATTCCCCTCGTGACTCCTCCCTTGGTTTGGCTTGGACTTTTACAGCCAACAAGATGATGACTGGTTCAAACCCAAAGAGTGAAATTGTTCCTTTTAAGGTATGGTCAATACAATAATTTTTATAGTTTACATTGATGGCTTATATGAACATCATTTTTATGTCAAGCATGAGACCAGTAACTTAGACATTGTGGTAATAAAGTATTTTTTGAGGGTTTTAGATAAGCTTGGCATAGGAGGACAACAACAGATGGCTCATTTATTGTTTCTAAACAACATACTGAAATGGAATTAGTGCATACATATTCATAATGGGGTGCAAGGATTGATGTTAAGCACACAATTACTGAGAACAGTTACCAATTGCGCAGAGAAAAAATGTTGTGGGCAATGTTTAGTGGATGATTCTTTCATGGTCCCAACTAGATATATAGTCCATGAGCATGTCAATAGAGAAATTATGACTGACATAAATATGGACTCTGAGCTTACACCAATTGATAAGGCCGAACATCCTTCCTATAATGTCACAGAAAACAAATCTGAAACTTTTGTTCTCTGGAAACCTGCTAAGTTGTTTATGATTCTAGAGATAATTTCTGAAAAAGACTCCCTATGTCTAGCACGTAATCCTATGAGAGATAATGATCCCCAAGTTTTGGATAATGATGCTGATAAAATGTATCTTGATGAAGACTGTAATGTTCAAGTGAATGAGCAAGGGTATCTACTAAGGAAACAAAATGATAAATTTGTAAAGGAACTACGAGAAATGGAAATGGGATGCAAGGATGGGCAATTGAAAGAAACATAAGAAGTCTCAGCAAAGGAAAAAAATCGAAATGGCTACAAGGAGCGGAAACTCAACAAAGTCGACTCCATTGGGCGAAGCACAGTTATAGGCCCAACAATTACATTCCCTTAAAGCAAGTTTACAAAAGACCAAGACATAGAAGGTATTCATATTTTTTTTTCTTTATAAAATATGGAAGGAGCTGGTGTGTTCTAGCTGCATTTATTGACTTATGTGCTAAAATATATTTCTCCTTGGTAACATATATATTGTTAACATGATTTTTTTGTGGAGAGATTTTATTCAGGGAGAGGAGGACAAGAAACAGATTGAAGATCTGTAGACACAGAGACAATGAATTGCAGGAAAGACAACTTCAAGTGTAAATAAAATGACAACTAACTCCCACTTGTCAAGGAAACAACAACTAAAGCCTATACCAACAAGTGGATTATCTTTAATTTTTCATAAAAGTCGAACTAGTCCTCGCTTATGTCGTGCACATTCTCATTGTTTTTTTTTCTTAGTACATTTAGGGTTTTTGAGGGTTATTTCAGGGTTTTCTAGGTTATTTCTACTCATTTTTAGGACATCATGTCTAAATTTATGTCTTAAGGTGGGTAGGCCCTGGGTTTCAATTTTGAAAACCTGGCTCTGATACTATTTGTAACAACCATATTGGATTTAAACTACAGTAAATCTATATTTCATTCTAGTTGCAAGATTTAAGAACAAAATCTAAGACATCACATAGTATATCTATAACTGGAAATTTCTTGAATTTAGTACAAAATAATAATTTCGGAATTTACCTCTTGAAGAGGGAGGTCGTCATGTTGAAATTTCTTGCTAAAAGTTGCTTGTTGAAAGTGATTTCCAAGATGCTTGCCTGAAACTGAATATTTACCTCCCAGCAAACTAGGAACAGCCTCTCCAGCATTTGTTAGCTTATGTGCTAATATATATTTCTCCTTGGTAACATATATATTGTTAACACAATTTTTTTGTGGAGAGATTCTATTCAGGAAGAGGAGGGAAAGAAACAAATTTAATATCTAAAGACACAGAGACAATGAACTGCAGGAAAGACAGCTTCAAGTGTAAATAATCTAATAACTAACTCCCACTTGTTAAGGCAGCAACAACTAAAGCCTATACCAATAAGTGAATTATCTTTAAGTTTACAAAAAAATCGAACTAGTACTGGCCTAAGTCGTGCACATTCTCATAGTTTTTTGGGGGGGTATTCTTTATAAGAGTTATTTCAAGGTTTCTTAGTGGTAAATTCAGGGTTTTGAGGGTTATTTCAGGGTTTTCTAGGTTATTTCTACTCATTATTAGGACATCATGTCTAAAGTTTTGTCTTAAGGTGGGTAGGCCCCAGGTTTCAATTTTGAAACATGGCTCTAATACCATTTGTAACAACCATAATGGCTTTAAAACTAGAGTAAATCTATATTTCATTCTGGTTGCAAGATTTAAGAACAAAATCTAAGACATCACATAGTATATCTATAACTGCTATACCTGGAAATTTCTTGAATTTAGTACCAAATAATAATTTCAAAATTTACCTCTTGAAGAAGAAGGTCGTCATGCTGAAATTTCTTCCTGAAAGTTGCTTGTTGAAAGTGCTTGCCTAAATTCTTTCCTGAAACTGAATATTTACCTCCCAACTAACTAGGAGCAACCTCTCTAGCATTTGTTGGCTTATGTGCTAAAATATATTTCTCCTCGGTAACATATATATTGTTAACATAATTTTTTCATGGAGAGCTTCTATTCAGGAAGAGGAGGGCAAGAAACAGATTGAAGATCTGAAGACATAGAGAAATGAATTGCAGGAAAGACAACTTCAAGTGTAAATAAATTGGGAACTAACTACCACTTGTCAAGGAAGCAACAACTAAAGCCTATACCAACAAGTGAATTATCTTTAAGTTTTTAGAAAATTCGAACCACTACTAGCCTAAGTCATGCACGTTCTCATAGTTTTTTTTGGGGGGGTATTCTTTATAAGAGTTATTTCAAGGTTTCTTAGTGGTAAATTCAGGGTTTTTGAGGGTTATTTCAAGGTTTTCTGGGTTATTTCGACTCATTATTAGGACATCATGTCTAAATTTCTATCTTAAGGTGGGTAGGCCCTAGGTTTCAGTTTTGAAACCTGGCTCTGATACCATTTGTAACAACCATAATGGCTTTAAAACTAGAGTAAATATATATTTCATTTTGGTTGCAAGATTTAAGAACAAAATCTAAGACATCACATAGTATATCTATAACTGTTATAACTTGAAATTTCTTTAATTTAGTACAAAATAATAATTTCATAATTTACCTGTTAAAGAAGAAGGTCATCCTTCTGAGATTTCTTGTTGAAATTTGCTTGCCTGAATGCTTTCCTGAAACTGAATATTTACCCCCCTATCCAACTAGGAACAACCTATTTGGTTACCTAGCTCCAATAGTCCTTGTGGTTTCTTGGTCCTTGAGCCCAAAGTTCCCAGCAACATCAGTGCCCTTGTAAAAATTCCCCAAAACAATCCTTCCTTACAATTTCCTCCTCCTTCCCTTCCCCTTCTTCTAGAATTTCTCTCCCAAAGAAAAAAATCCCCCTTCCAAGTCCTCTCCCCTCTTCCTTATCCCCCTCTCTCAAATCTCTCCCACTATTCAATTCCCCAACTACCTTATCCCCTCATTCATTCCCCAACAACCTTATCCTCTCATTAATTCCCCACCTACCATAATATAATAAAATAGTAAAAGATTCATTGTATTTAATTCAATAATTAATTAAATTTAACTTAACAACTATGACCAATAAAATCTATTGGGTTGTTACATTGCACCCAAGGAGTAATTCAAGTAAGTCCTAAACGGCATGATGCACATGGAACTCTTGATATACTTACTAAAATTATAATGAAAATAAAAGTGAAAAATAATTTAAACACATAATACAAAGATAACTATTCTTAAGCATTTGAATTAAAGGAAAGTAATAATTATTGTCATTCATTTAGAAGGAAAAATTAAACAAAAGTTTCATTATTTTTTGCATGAGTAATCATTTTTTAGTAAAGTCAAAATAAGATAAAAACAATAAGAAGGAAAACTTAAGTTATTAAGATATACATGTTTTTTATTTAAACTAATTAATTACAGAAAATTCATTTCATTAGAACTACTAAGTCATTGAGAAAAGTTAGGAAGAGGAATCCTAATTTAAATTGATTTACTAAGCTAAAAAAATATAGTCTAGAGTTAAGTAAATAAAGTAGTAAAAAGAAAAACTAAAAATTATTTGGGAGAAAATTTAAGAGTCAAGAAAAGATAATAAATATCTAGGAAAAAAATTGAGTATTGAAAAAAGTTAGAAAACATAATTGAAGAATATTGAAAAAAAAATTAAGAAAGATATAGGAGTAATTTAGATAAGATAATAAATATCTAGGAAAAAAATTGAGGAGTATTGAAAAAAGTTAGAAAACATAATTGAAGAATATTGAAAAAAAAATTAAGAAAGATATAGGAGTAATTTAGATAGTCAAGAAAATGTGGGTAATGGAAATAATTTATTTTAATTTTTAATTGGCAATTTATGTGCACTTGTACACGTGGGTGACACTTGTAATAATGAATATTAAGATTTAAGATAATTTTTGCATAAGTGGGTAAACCTCAAATGTTATAAAAGGGATGGCCTTCGGATGAAGAAGGGTTTCTTACATGCTATTGTTGAACGATTGTATCTTTTTTAGCATTATTATTGAAATTTTACAACCTCATTGCAATTTGGGGGCTTTGGAGAAGTTGCAAAAGGTTTTGTCAGAGCTTCAGTGCCTAATGCAAGTCTTCTTCAATATTTCAATTAGTTACAATAAATTTATGTATTTTACTAAATTATGTAATATTTTATGTAAACTTGTTATGTTTTAAGAATTAAGTTTATTACGTCGATAGACGTCTCCTTATTGGAATCGGTGGATTAATCAACTTTTTAATCAAAAATTTCAATCACAAGGTTGGCAATTGAAGATTCTAGCATATTCTTCGTTCGTCCTCTCTAATCAATGGATGAGATTTTGATAAATTAACTTCCGCTCATTTATAAAGACATCCGTTTATGTGATTACTTTTTCACATTTACGAAATAAAATTAAAAAATTACTTGTTCATCACCAGATTGCCACGTTCAGTGATTAACAAATAACAATAGTGATTAAAAAACTGGACAGATGCGTATCGCCGCATGGATGTAAATTGTTGTCGTTTCATTTGTGTGGAATTGGATGCGAATTAAAACGTTTTACAGTGTGCCGTCATTTTTCTACCAGGGCGGATGCTTATGGCCGCGTGGAAAATTGGAGTAGGTTATCGTATAATTACAGGTGTGAGGATGTGGAAAATTGGAGTAGGTTATCATATATTGCTTCCTCTACCCACGATTCTGCTTTCACTTTTCAATTTCATGCGAGGTTTGGCCTGCGTTTAAAAATAAACATTAAATATACGCTGGGATAAGCCGTTGAGGGTTTTATTTGCGTTCTGATTTGTTCTTAGAGCGAGCGATGCAAGAATTGGTTCTTAACGCAACGAGCGATGCAAGAATTGGTTCTTAACGCAACAAATGTTGTTAATATTGCATAGAGAATGACAATTGATAATATCAAACATTTGAAACCATGTATTATTTATGAAACATAAATAAGATAATATGAACGCTTTGACAAATATGGTATCTTCTTTTGATTTAGTAATACATTAACAAACCTGTATTAAAGCATTATTAAATTCTGTGTTTAATAAGCGTTTAAACTTCATAATAACTTTAATACCTTAAACTTCATAATGACATATTTATTTCATAATGTATTAACGCTTGTATTACTAGCGTTCATAATGCTAATTATGAACGCTTTAATTTCTTTATTTAATACCTACTTGTTGGATATACATTTCGTTAACAAATGAACGCTTTGATATTTGATTATACATTTGTTATGTTGATTATATTTTTAAGATAATCATGGAATGAGTAGCAAATCTATTTAATATATGTCACTTGAAAAATTAATTAATAATATTTAATTTTTAGATAACAACTATATTCTCATTTTAATAAATTTAAAAGGTGCAAGGAGGACACAATAATGGCTTTATGACTTTCTTTGTTAACAAATCCTTGAGAGTACTCTAAACTAGCAAATGGAGCATATCCCTCCAAAAAAAATTAAACATCTATCCATTAAAAGTGAACTCTATGTAACATTGACCCTTCAAAATTGAGAGTAACAAGTAGTAGAGTTGAATAATGTTGGATTGTTGATTATATTATTAAAAGAAAAATGGGTTAGTATGCTAGGGGTTAGGGATTACATGGCTTGGTGGTTAAATAGATTCATTGAATTAGGGAGTTAGTGGACCTTATTGTAATTCATTGTAATAGCTAATCACTTAACAAAAAGAGGATTTAAGTGATTTGTGTTGATATCATTGTGGAAAAGATGTTAAGTAATGTTAATGTCACCATATGTTGACATTCAAAACAGACTTATAATAAATAAAAGTAATAATACTATATATTGATTAAATAGAAATATAAATCTCTTTGTATAATCTCTTTATATACAAGAGAAGGAGATGTGAGATTTATGTATAAAAGAAACTATATAAATAAATAAAAGAAAGTATGAGAGAGATAACTTGTTTTTATCGTAGAAAAAAAATAAATGATGTGTAAGCCATTCGTAATGTTCTTGACTTGGCCAGTCTAGGAAACACTCCTAATGTGTGTGTAAGATCAATTGTTTACAACATATAGATGGTCATACAAATAATAAATGCGACAAATAACTGTAGGGTTTATATTATGATATCTCTGAATAAAATCACAACACTCAGCTAGATCAAAAGATGCCCCAAACGTCGCAATGTGTCGATCATAGTGATGTTGTAATCTACCAAACACAGTAACATCGCAATGTGACGAACATATAGGGACATTGAAATCTCATGAACATTTACGAACGTCGTAATTTGATGAACATAGAATTTTTATAGCAATTTGACAAACATAAATGGACATCGCAATGTAATAAACATAGGTATATCATCACAACACGACGAATATATCTTCACGTTGCAATGTGGTGCACACATCATGACATCACATTATGATAGGCATTTCTAAATGTTCCAATGGGACGAACACAACACATCATTGCAATGTGATGTATGCAACCCAGTGTGCCAATGTGAAAAACATAAAACAATATTGAAATGAGAGAAACATTTCCCGACATCGCAATGTCACGAACATAACCCACTTTCGAATTGTGAAAAACCTATTCCAACACCATAATCTGAGAAACAAAAACCCTTCATCATAATGTGAGAAACAAACATTTCCTAACGTCGCAATGTGACAAAATTTCCCTAACGTTGCAATCTACCAAACACAATAACATCGCAATGTGAGGAACATATAGGGACATTGAAATCTCATGAACATTTACGAACGTCGTAATTTAACAAACATAGAATTTTTATAACAATTTGACAAACATAAATGGGCATCGCAATGTAATAAACATAGGAATATCTTTGCAACGCGGCGAATTTATCTTCACGTTGCAATGTGGTGCACACGTCATGATGTCACATTATGATAGGCATTTCTAAATGTTCCAATGGGACGAACACAACACATCGTCGCAATGTGATGTATGCAACCCAGTGTGCCAATGTGAAAAACATAAAACAATATTGAAATGAGAGAAACATTTCC
>JASDQU010739982.1:254111-292766 GCA_032191745.1 Picea mariana
GAGCACATGTACGACAGACAACTGGACCAATCTATGGGTGACACATGTCACCACTGTAAGGGTGACACATGGCACGGGATGACGTCAGCAGCTAACTGGCAGACACGTGGCAGGGATGACAGGGTAGTGACGTGGCAGACGCACAGGCTGAAAACTGGTAAGGTATGTGGCAAACTGGTGGATGAACCAACATTTGACGCGTGGCAGACTTCTATTGGTTGTTGAGGTGCCACGTGGCCCAATCATAGGCTGCCACGTGGCACCCTGTGGTTGGCTGGTGGTTTATGTAAAAGTTATATGGTTTCACCATGGGTCGAACCCCCGACCTTCCTCCGGGCTTTGGACTGGCAGGACCGGGCTAACAACCCGCCCCTTGGGTGTTTCTTATTATGTATACAGCATAAAATATATTTAAATTTAAACAAGGTTTTGGTCGGGGTCGGAAAGGGCTGGGGCTTAGCCCCAGCCCATGGTCTATTCGCTTACCATAGAACCCAAAGCAACCGAGCGAGCACAGGAGTTGGCAATAGGGACTAGCCCATGGATCCCGGGTGGATCCCACAGGACCAAGACCACATTCCAAATAGGGTGCGCGGTTATGGAAGCTAGCCACCGGTCTTATGCCTACGCACCACCGGTGACCAAGAGCCAGCAGAGGGGGGCCAGTGCAGAGCCAGTGGAGCGCCCGGCCACATGGCCACCTCCCATATGACCAGGAGCACGCGCCAAAGGGGTTGTGCCCTATTTTTAAACAAAAATGGGTTTTTGCTATAGTTTGGGAATTTCATTTGATATTATGCCTGTTTTTAATTGATTTTCTCCATTTTTGGGAGATATTGGACATTTTTGGAGCCCAAATTTTGGGAGGAAGTTGGGGATGGATAACCAACTTCAGATCTATATAAACCAGGCCTAATTGAGGCCATGGAGGACATTCGGAGCAGATTTATGCTGAAGGGAAGCCAAGCCAAAGCCATTTTTATGTAGGGAAGCTATTGAGGAGCAGACGCTTGCGAGCCATTTCTGGGAGCTCCGGACGTCCATTTTGCGTGTCGTTTTCTTTGCAGGGTTCTAGAGATCTGGAAGAACATGACCAAATCAGTATTGTAGCCAATTGGCACTACTGCGATGTACTTTTGATCTTTTGAACAGAAATAAAGAAGCCTCCCCCATAGAGACAAAGGCCCGGAGACATAGGCAAAGTTGTGCCGAACTCCGTTATCAATCCTCATGTTATGGTTTGTTGTTTATTACTTCATTTCAGATCTGCATATGTGTATATGGCTGTCATAATTCCTCTTCTTTCCTCATTCTTTCATTAAGTTTCTCAAATGGTTAATTAACACATGCAAAATTAAAACTCAACCATAGTCATTAAAAGATCCGACGGATCATAGATGGAAAAATGTTTAAATGTTGAGACTTCTCGGATGGACTTATGAAAGGAAGGTTACAATATTATGAGTCTGCAAGTCCACGTAGATGGAAAAATTGTTAAGTGTTGAGACTTCTCAGATGGAATTATGAAAGGAAGGATACAAGATTATGAGTTCGTAAAGGAAAAAGAAGTTAAGTGTTGGTGGCGGGTTCATGGGAGGTATGAAGAAGAGAAATGACTTAGATCCGTAGTGAATCCATTAAGACATATCAACGGTGGAGATCTAATCAAGAAATGATTGGACGGTTGTTGAACATTGCTATTATGTTGCATGTGCTAATGAATATTCCTTTATTTTTTTCCACCATAACTTTTAGCTCGAAGCTCGGATTGGAGAAAATGAATAGTCGTTGGAAAGTTATTTCGAAAATGAATGCATTTAATAAATCCTACTTGAGAGTAGTGCATTAATATTCTTCATAATTTAAAATGAGGAATGACCTGTAATCTAATTGATAAATATTTTTGCAATATACTTAACTCTAACAACAACTATTGCATGCACATTCTTGTAGAATTAGAGATACAAAAAAGTATACTTTAGTTCCTACATGAGAACTAGATACATGGAGGATGCTTAAGTGTTTTACAACCATGAAGAACAAATTGGAGGTCTGAATACCAACATGGGTAATGCTGAAATTGAGCCTAATGGGAGAAGAGATAGGAAAGGGACTATAACTATGAGAATCCTTCAAAAATAAGTGCAGAGATATAGGGTCGATAATGAGAGGATCATGAAGGATAAAGAAGAGATAATTCAAATCCTAAATATGCTATAGAAGCAAGTTAACAAGGACTCTGGCACCAAGCAAGAAGATAGTGCTAGACAAGTATCAACTTCAAGATCCCATAGAAAAAGAGGTGAACATGGGAATGATAGGTAGTCAAAAATCATGAGTAGAAACAATCATTCTCCAAGGCATTCCACCATAATAACTCATGCAACTTCAGGTCCAAAGAGCATCCCAAGTGTGTCTCCTATTCAGAGGCAAAGGAGAAGACATGAGGCATACATATTGTAGGGTGAACTCAAGAAGATTAAGCCACCAACTTTCAATGGTGAGCACAAGAAAGTAGAATATGTTGAGGCCTAACTGTTGGAAATGAAGAAATATTTCTAGCTACATGATTACCCATCCTAGGAAGAAGCTATAATTTCCACCTACCTCTTGTGAGGGAAGGAAACCATGTGGTGGGATCAACTTAAGCAAGCCAAGAACCTTGATGAGAAAATAATCTCATGGAGGCAGTTCAAGGGATATTTCCAAGAGAAATATTTGTCCAAGCATTACTATGAAATAAATATGAAAGAGTTCTTTGAACTCAAGTTGGGAACCATGAAAATTGAGGAATATGAGAAGCAATTCTTTGAATTGTTGAAGTATGTTGACTTCATCAAGGATGAGAAAGTCAAAATCCAAAGGTTTCTATGTGGGTTACCCTCTTTCTATAGTAATAAGATTCAATATGAAAACCCTAAAACCTTAGAGGAAACCATAAGGATAGAAAGGCATCCATATGGACAGAGCAAAGGAAGACCAGTTTTCCAAAAATATTGGAATGACAAGATGAAGGATAGGAAGGATCAAAGAAAGAAGGGTTTTAAGCCACCCTTTTTCAAGAATAATTTCCAAGCAAATTAGAACAGTCAAGTCGCACAAAATGAACACAAGGTTGTAGATACATTTGGAAAAAGGCCAAGGAAGTAGCTAATGCAATGTTGGGAATGTGAGGGAAATCATCTATATATGGATTTCCCTCACAAAGGAGAAAGAATGAGAATTTTCCATAACATTCAAGAGGTTGAAATAGTGGAATACATGGGAAGGAGCATGCTAAGGATTTATGCGTCCTTGGATAACAAGCCAGCAGAGTATCAATCTCCCATGATTGAAGTGGAAGGTAAGATCAATAATGAGGCCATAGCAATTTTAATTGATTATGGAGCTATCCATAGTTACATAAATGTTAACATTGTTGAAAGATTTCACTTGAAAATAAGTATGTCATATGTTTTCATCTTATATGGAGGATGCATCCAATGACAAAGTGGAAAGCATTGAATACCATCTAGTTTTGAGGGAATTTGAAGATGTTTTTAGAGAAATTCTGGGACTACCACTAAAAAGATACATTGATTTATCTATTGATTTGGTGCCAGGAGCCACCCCAGTGTCCAAGACACCTTACAGAATGGGTACACCAAAACTAAAAGAGTTGCAAATGCAGCTTGAAGAAATTTTGAATAAGGGGTATATACACCCAAGTGTGTCACCTTGGGGAGCCCTGGTTCTTTTTGTGAAGAAGAAGGATGGAACCTTAAGGTTGTGTATTGATTTCAGGCAGCTTAATAAGGTCACCATAAAGAATAAGTATCATTTGCCAAGAATTGATGATTTGTTTGACCAGCTGAAAGGTGCAAGAATATTTTTGAAGATTGACTTGAGATCAAGCTATCATCAAGTAAGGATAAAAGAAGAATACATCAGAAAGATAACATTCAGAACAAGATATAGGAATTATGAATTCACAGTAGTGCCATTTGGTCTATCAAATGCCCTAACATTTTTTATGTTCCCGATGGATGGAGTGTTCAGGGAATACCTAGACACGTTTGTGACTGGGTACTTAGATGATATCCTCGTCTATTCTAAATCAGAAGAAGAACATGAGAAACATTCAAAAATGGTGTTGCAAGTTTTAAGAGAGCATAAATTGTATGCTAAGATAAGTAAGTGCATCTTTTACCAAAAGCAGATTCACTACTTGGGGCATATAATTTCAACAGCAGGGATAGAATTTGAACCTGAGAAGATGGATTCCATTAGAGGATGGTTAGTGCCAAAGAATGTGAAAATGGTTAGATCATTCATGGGTCTTGTCGGTTATTACTGAAGATTCATAAAAGGGTTCTCAAGAATTGCAAGTCCAATCACTTCTTTTAAAAAGAAGGGAGTAAAATTTGAATGGACTTCCAAGTGTGGAGAGAGTTTTCAATATTTGAAGAAAATATTGACAAGTGAACCAATATTGAAGATTGCAGATCCAAGTGAAGATTTTGTTGTGTGCATCGATGCATGCAAGAAAGGACTCGGTGTATTTCTTAGTCAAAAGGATGATGTGGTATGTTATGAGTCTAGAAACATAAAAGAGAATTACCTTATGGGTAAGAAATTTGAGCTAAGAACAAACCACTATGGCCTGAAACATTTGTTTGGACAACCAACACTAAATGTCAGACAAACTAGATGGATGGAATTTTTGAGTGAATATGACTTCAAAATTAAGCATATAAAGGGTAAGTAAAAACAAGTGGCTGATGCACTCAACAAGAGAGCTCATGAAGTGCATATTGTAGCCATCAACAGATACAAAACAGATCTAAAAGACAAAATTGTTGCAACAACAAATTCATATCAACACTATGTAAATATAAAAGAAACATTACAGCAAAATAATTTTCAGCAGAAACTTAATTATTATGAGCTAAAAGAAGATGAAATTCTTATGTACAAGGGAAAAGTATATGTGTCGAATTCCAAAGAGTTGAAAAATGCATTTCTGAAGGAAATGCACAATGTGATAAATGTTGGGAACCTGGGATATTAGAAGACAATTGCAGCAGTAAGAAGTCAATACTTTTAACCAAGAATGAAGAAAAAATCACTAATTACATAGTCATATGTCTAGAATTCCAAAAAGTGAAGACATAACATAGAAACCCAACATGTTTGCTACAACCATTTCCCATTCCAAAATGGAAGTGGGAAGTAGTTACAGATAATTTTATTACTAAGCTACCCAGAACAGTGAAACAACATGATTTTATCATGGTCGTGGTGGATAAATTGACTAAAGCAACACATTTTATTCCAGTAAAGACTGCACATAAGATAGAAAATATAGCATAAATTTATATTAAGGAAGTTGCTAGTTTACATGGAGTGCCTAAGACAATATTTTCAAATAGAGATCCAAAGTTTACTTTCTAATTTTTGGAAAGGTTTGTTCAAAGGCTTTGGAACAAATCTAAATCTTAGTACAACGTATCATCTAAAGTCATATGGGAAAACAAAAAGGACTAACAGGATAATTGAGGACATGCTTATAATGTATGTGATGAATCAACCATCAAAGTGGGAAGATTATATTTATTTAGTTGAATTTTCCTACAATAATGGGTATCAGAGCTCATTGAAGATGAGTTTGTTTGAAGCATCGTATGGCAGAAAATGTAACACTCCGGTGAGTTGGAATAATCCAACAGACAAAGCAGTTGTTGGGCTAGAATTGTTAAAAGAAATGGAAGAGCAGATGGAAAAGATAAAGAAAAATTTAAAGGCTGCCCAAGATAGGCAGAAAAGTTATGTAGACAAGAAGAGAGTTTTCAGATATTTTAAAGTGGGAGAACATGTGTTCTTAAAAGTAAAGGAAAAGAGAAGTTCAATAAGATTAGGAAGTTTCTCGAAGTTGGAAGCAAGATATTGTGGGTCTTTTGAAATATTAGAAAAGATAGGGCCAATGGCATACATGTTATCTTTTCCTACATCCATGAGAGTGCATAATGTATTTCATGTGTCATTGTTAAAGAAATATGTGCTTGATGCTAACCACATAATTGATTGGAATATGATCCAGGTGGAGCATGAAGGGGATTTACGGGTGGAACCGGTACGCATCCTAGACCGAAAATTCAAAGTGCTCAGGAAAAAATCCATAGGATTGGTAAAGGTTCAATGGACCTGCTACAGTCCTAAGTATGCTACATGGGAGCATGAGAAAAGTATGTGGGAAGAGTACCCACAAAATTTTGATAATTTTGAAGAAGACAAAATGAAAGACTCCATTTTGAAAAGCTAGAGTTATGGAACCACATCTCAGAGTCCTAACCAACTACATTGGGGACCTTGATAAATGAATGGTTCATTCCTTTGGTTAGCCTTGATAAACAGATGGTACATCCCTTGGGTTAACCATGATAAACGAATGGTGCATTCCTTGGGTCGACGAGTTGAGAGATGCATTCCTTGGGTCGACGAGTTGAGAGGAACATGATATTGATGGTTGGAGTTGGAGCTGGAGTTGTCGCTGGACTTGTTAAATTGCAAAAAAAAATTATTTCTAAGTATTGTGGTGTAAATTGGAATATATATGTATATCAATATAGAGTGCACTAAGGATGACACACAATTGTAGGGGAGGAGGAATGTAACATCCCCACTATAATCCCCGGTTTAATTAATGTTGGGTAGATATAATTTGTGGCTACAACCAAAGCGATGTAATATGCAAATTGTATTTCAATGTTTTAATAGTAAAAATGTGATGTCAACTGTTAAGGGGACATGAAAAAGAGATGGGGGGATGAATTAATCCACAAGAGAGGGGAGTGTCTAGGATAATGTATAAGAGGGGTCCAAGGTGGGGGATTACCCATGTATATTAATTCAACCCATTTTCCTAAATTTTCTATATTTATATGAACCCTCCCATTTCTGATTGAGTGTTCCCAAAGTTGATCATTGAATACATGTAAGACGGTGGGTGTGATTAGTCACATCCAAAAGTTATTGGGCACATGGGGGTTGAGTACAATCAACTTTGGGAAGAGTGTGAGTCAAGAAAGGAAAGCCAAAGAGAGGAAATTTGTATGGGTTGGGACAACAATTTTAGTTAGTCAAGTTTTGTGCATGGTAAGGAAGGAGAGAGCAAAAAAAAAAAGAACTTGGAGTTGGTGCAGCTATGGAGGGCGAATTCTAGAGTAGGATGGAGCGAATTGGAGTTGGAAAACTGAAGAGACGGGTTTTCATGCCTAAAGAGTGAACTCCTATGTGAGTTGCACTAAAATAGTAAGTGGTTTTTTGTTGGTTTCTTGATAGTTTCCTGGTAGAAAGTTCCCTTGAGTTCCCAACTGAGAGATTCCTAGTTACCTATTCTAGAGAGACCATGATAAATGAATGGCACATTCCTTGGTTTAACCCTGATAAATGGATGGCACATCCCTTGGGTTATCCTTGATAAATGAATCATGCATTCCTTGGGTTGGGAAGGTCATGAAGAAGAGAACTAGTAGAAAACTAGGGATAGTTGTAGGAGAATATCAGTTGGGTTATGAGTTTTATGAGATGCAAGTGGACTGTGAGAGACCACCCTCTTTTGTAGATTACTAGCCTCAGCTCGAGGGTGACTAGTTGTTGAGATTTGGAACAATCAGTCTATGGTTGGGTGGAACGTCCATCCCAAGCAGTTGGTTGCACCATTCTTGTTTAAATATAAGTGTTTTATCTTGTTGTTGAGTTATTTACATGTGTTATTGTTGTGCATGAACTCTATGTAAATGAAAATAACTTATATGTTTTTGTAATGAGCAGTTTAGCTTCATTTCATATTGATTATTAGCATTCTTTAGATTCATTTGTTTTATGGTTAAACACAATATCTAAATTTGTTTTGAATTTGTAGTTGTAAGCTATAAGAAATCAACTAACAATAAAATAATTTCTTTAGTTAGCAGGAAGTTCATTTTTATGTGTATTCCATACCATAATGTCCCTCAGTTGGGTTGGGGAATGTTACATTATGGTATCAGAGCTGTAAGTGAGAAAGTTTTGTGTAGTGTGGCCCAACATGGGTGGATGGGCACGTTACAAGCCTAAAGGCATTCTCTCTCACTTGTTCAATGATCTCAAATGGTCCATTTTTAAGGGGCTTGAGTTTCTTTGATGATCCTTGCATTTTTTCCCTACAAAGATAAAGCCACACCTGGTCCCCAACATGAAACTTAAGATCCTCCCTATGCTAATCATGCCTGGATTTGTACAATTGTTGGCTCTTCTTTAGTTTCTCTTGAACCCTTAGATATATATGTCTGATCTTGTCCACAAATGTGCCTGACTTATGTTCTTCTCATTGTAGTCCTACTCTTTCCTTTTTCTATCCATCAACAATATCAAATGGTGATAGAGGTAAATAACCAAAACAAGTCTCAAAAGGAGACTTGTTGGTGGAAGAATGAAGGGATCTATTGTAAGAGTGTTGAATGTAGACTATCTACTCGTCCCAAGTATTTGGATGTTTGTTCTTATAACCTCTCAACAACTGCACCAATGTCCTCTTTACTACCTCAATTTTTCCATCAGTCTAATGATGGAAGGCAGTGGAGTACTTAAATTTGGTATCCATTCTCTCCCAAAGAATTTTTTGAAGTCTTCCCAAGAACATGTTGTCTCGACCAGATACGATGGAATTTGGCAATCCGAAATGTACCCAGACATGGCTGAAAAATAGTTCATATTCTTCTCGTTCAAATATTGTCTTCTTACAAGGTATGATCATGCACATTTTGTTGAAACATTCTACCACAACGAACAATTAGTCATGGACTCTACAAGTAAAAGGCAAGCCTCCAAAAAAATCCATGGATATTGTCTCCCAAGGTCTATTTGGTACTAGCAATGGCATGTACAAACCAAGTTTCGAGTTGCTTGGCTTGATAGTGCTGCAAAGGATGCACCCTCTAACAAAATTTTCCACTTGCTCCTGCATCTTTTTCCAATACACATATCGCTTCATATTTTCCACTATCTTTGTCACACCAAAATGTATAGAAACCCTAGAAGTGTGTGCTTCTCTCATCAACTGAACTCTTCTATCTCGAGGCATGCATAGTTTGTCCAGCTTGAACAACAACCCATATTGAAGGTGGTATTTATTTCTTTCCATGACAACAACCACCCTCTCCTTTATTTTCTTGTAGAAACTTCTGAAATCTTCATCTCCCTCATATTCTTCACTCAGAAGTTCATGAGTGAAAGGATCAAGTTGAATTATCATTCCAATTGTTTCAATATTCTTTAGTGGTGGTCAAGAGAGCATGTCTTCTAGTCTATTTGTGACTCCTTTCTTGTACTTAACCAATAAATAAAATTACTACAAGAACCCTAACCACTTGTAATGTATCACTTGTTTCATCTTTCTATGACTTTGTATATATTGAAGGGGTTGAAGATCTATGTGTATGATAGTTTCTTTTCCCAAGAGGTAATGCTTTCGCTTCTTCACTACTTGTACAATTGCATAGAGATCCTTATCATATGTGGGATAGTCAATCAATGCTCTATGAAAAAACACTAAATGGTAGCATGCAGTCCTTCCTCCTTGCATGAGTACTGCTCCTAATGCATATCTGTTGGCATCAATCTCTAGCTCAAAACGTAGCTTAAAATACGGCATGGCTAAAACTGGAGCATCGTTGATTTTATTCTTCAAGTCTTCAAATGCTCTTTATTGTGTCTTATCCCAATGAAATCTCTTTCCCTTGGAAGTTATGGCATGCAATGGTGCTACTACTGTGGAGAATTTTACAAGGAATTTCCACAAATATTGATTTTATCCCATAAAAATCACGACGCCTGTTACATTGGTGGGAGTAGGCCATTGTGTGATGGCTGCAATATTCTCTGGATCTACCCTCATATCTCCTCCTGCAATCATGTATCCAAGATACATCATGAAAGTTTTTCCAAACTAACATTTCTGCAAGTTGACAATCAATTGATTCTTCTTCAAGGTCTCTAATACCTGTGTCATATGTGAGAGGTGTTCCTTCCAAGTATTGTTAAAGATTAGTATGTCATCCATATATACTATTAAAAAAGAGTCAATGAAGGAATGTAGTACATCATTCATGAGTCTCATGAGTGTTGCAAGTGCATTGTATAATCCAAAAGGAATTACTAACCACTCATACAAACCTTGTCTTGTTTTGAAAGTTGTCTTCCACTCGTCTTCTTCTTTGATCCTCACTTGATGGTAACCTGATTTGAGGTCCAACTTAGTGAAGAATTTGGCTTGTTGTAGATGATCCAACAAGTCATCAATCCTTGGCAAAGGATACCTATTTTTATGGTTATCTTATTCAGGGCACGATAGTCAATACACATTCTCCAACTTCCATATTTCTTTGGCACCATGATGATGGGTGAACCACATGGTGATATACTAGGTCTAATGACTCATTGCTCCAACAATCGATGCAAGTGCTTCTTAAATTCATCTGCTTCGATGATGGACTTCTTGTACAACCCAATGTTAGGCAATGGTGACTCTGGAAACAATTGAATCTGATGTTCAACCTCTCTCTTGGGTGGCAGTCCCTGAGGCTCTTGAAAAACGTTCATGTAGGCTTCAATCAGTTGTTGTAGTTGTTTACATTTCTTGTCACTACATCCTTCCAAGAATTACTTCATCTCCAATTTGTTTCCTTCTCCTTGTTTCTTTCCTTCTCTCATAAACAACAAGACAAACTTATTTGTATTTCCCATGATTCTTCTTGCTTGATGAACACTGATCAAATTATAGAGCTTAATTTTGTCTTGGTGTACATTTATGGCATAATATTTTCCATCCTTGACTAGCCTATACTAGTTTTCTCTCCTTATGAAAATGGCATCCCTCACGTACAAATATGGACTTCCCAATATGACTCCACATATGTCTAGAGGAACCACATCTACGACTACTTCATCAACAAAGTTTTGATTGATGACAAACTTAAATTTACACTACTTGCTCACTTTCAATTCTACATCTTCCATTACCCATCCCAGGGGGTATTTATGTGGATGTTCTTCAGTATCCAACCCAATATTCTCAACCACATGTGCAGATATCAAGTTGGATTGTGAACCTGGATCAAACAAACAATCCACCTTGCTTTGCTTCATGTGGATTTGAATGCAGAAAATTCCAGTCATCACCTTCTCCTCCATATGACTAAAACTAACTAATACCATTTCTTTCTGAAGATTAGTTCAGTTAATCTTCCCTTGTGGGTTTGATGTGCTATCCACCCATTCCTCAACATCCATTAATATTAATGCTTTCATCTTCTTTTTCTGGAAATATTTGGGATGCTTCTCAAGGTGAAATCTCCAACAATTCTCCTTAGTGTGTATCTTTCGATCACATCCTTTACATTGTTGGATGAAACGTGTTTCTTCTTGTGTTGCTACAACAATATTCTTTTCATTTCACTTCTTCTTGTTTTTCTTCTTTCTTTGTTGCTCATGTGGTTCTACTTGCTTGTGAGGATTTTTTTGTTTCTTATTCTTGTCTCCCTCAAGGTATTGTGCTTGAATACTAGCCTTGTCAATTGTCTTCGGTCTAAATAACATTAGTTTCCTACGAATATGAGGAAAAAATGCACCCAAATACTTTACTAACATGTTTTTACTTTTGAGAGAGACTCCCATCTGAATTTCTCTCTTCCTAAACTTTGTCGTGAACTCCTGGACTGATTGTCCTTGTCTTTGTTTGAAGTAATGCCATACTATTTACTGGTGTTCCTCATATCCTATTGGATAAAATTGAGATTTGATCATATTTTTTAACACTTCCCAATCAGTCACTAGTGACTCATTTTCTAGTGCTCTTCTTATTGCATCACTCTCCCATCATGTCAAAGCATGACCTTCAAGCTTCAACTGAGCAAAATAAATCTTTTGTTTTCCAGTTGTTTCATGCATGTTGAAGTACACTTCCATCTATTGTACCCATTGGTTCAACCTGATAGCATCCACTTCCCTAACATATGGCTCAATGTCCACCTTGGCCTCCACATGAAAATTTACCCACGTCTTGTTGTAGTTGTGCTCACCCATCTCTGGCTCAGTATTATGTTTTGTCTCTGGATTTTTTTCTTCCTTCTTGGGGCCTTCATGCCCATCATTATCTGATGGTGTTTCCTTTCCTTTTGTTGCCAATAGTTGTGACACCATTGATGTCAACATGGACAAACTCTGATCAAAACAATCCAACCCGATCCTAGGATCTTCTTCCTCTTCTCGTTCATAATGTTCCCCTAAAATTACTGATGCTCTACTTCTCTTTAGACCTGGAAACAACTCTTGTCCACTTCTTATATAATCAATGTAGGTACTTACCATATAGGTCTCACTAAATGCATTCAAAAATATGCTTTGATACTATTTGATCCATAAATGAGAGGCTTATAGTCTCACCATTTCACCAACATGGAAAATATCTAAAGAAATATAAACTTAGCTCTTTGTTGACAAAAAAAATTCTCGACCAATCAAACCACCACTCGAGTCGAAAAGATGCAAGAATTTGGGTCAAATGAAATGCAAGTCGAATTAAATGGAAGTCGAGTCTACCAAGAAAGTCGAACCAACCAAAAGAGACTCTAGTTGAATTGTGGGAAGATTGGGTCGACTAAGAAGAGTTGGAAGTTTCAAAAATCCACACACATGTTTGATCCAGAGATATCTATGACATGGGGAAAAATATTCGACCAGGAAAGGAACCGGTCGGAAGGGGTTCAACTTGAGGTTAAAGAAAATGATTAAATTATGGATTTGGTAGTCAAGGGTGAAGGAAAACATTTTGCAAGTAAGATTCGATGACTAGCAGTTGAAAAGAATATGTGTAGGGAGAATTTAACAATCAACAACATGTGAAAATTTTTTGGGGTGGATTCGACAACAGATGTTTTTGGGGAAATTTTGGCAACTCACGACGAGTCAAAACGTTTCAGAAGTTGAGTCTGGTAACCCACGGTAGAGGAAACATTTCAAAAGTTAGTTTGGCATTTGACAATGGAGGAAAAACATCTAGGTCGAAATCAATAGTAGGAAAGATGGAAAAAACATGAATATGGTTCATGGGAAGCTAATGAGCACCCCCAAAACCCCAAACTTTGATATTTATTCCATCCCTCATTTATGGGTAAAAGAAAACGTCCCAGCAAGTTGATTATGTGCCCAATGACTCCAAAACGAAATTAGAAACCCCCAAATGATAGAAACGACTCTAAAAGGACGGTCGTCGATTTCCAACCTCTAAATTCAATGCATGACTACAATTATAGATTTGTTAATCTAGTGTATTGACCCATGGGGAACCAGATTAATATAAAACTAGCTCAGACTAGAACAATCTGAAGTTCTCATTGCTAAAATATGCATAAACGACCATTAAATTATAGTGCAGACATTAACCATTCATGAGAAAATATAGACCATGCAAATCATCACACATAAACTCATAATTTACCCTGGAAAACCAAATAGGAAAACCAACATTCTTTTGGCTTCGGCCATGCTCTTTATTATTCAACAATGGGCAAGTTATAGGATCTCAGGTTCATCTCTATGCTCCTCAGTGACATCTGGGTAGCTTATTTTCATCATTCACAACCAAATAACGATGTTTCCATTGTAGGGAAACACATTATAGCAGGCAATGTCGACTAAGAGGTTGGCTGGAAGGTCAAGCATCCTCGATGATTCAACTTCTCTTCAGTTTTTTATTCCTTCCATTCTTTATTTGTTTGTCTTTTCTCTCACGTGGAAAGGGTCTCATGATGTCTCATTGTTTCTTTACAATATGTTGTCTGAATTTACATATATTAGATACAAAATGGAAATCATCCGTGATGGCATTGAGCCCTTCATGCCAACAAGTTGATCTCCTTCTTTATCCATGGCCTTAAAATATGCCTATGTTGATCATCTTAGAGTCTTGTGCTGATAGCCAATTGTTCTTTTCAAATCCGATTCGGATCACTCAAGCAAGCCTAGTGCCAATATTATTCGCGAACATTAAAAGAACTTAGAATTTAGAAAGTATTTGTTGTGCTTAAGGGAGGCCAAACGTTGTTTATTTTTAAGTATCAAGGATCATTTTAGGGTTAGGATTTTCTTAGATCACTTTTAGGGTTTTGACATATTTGGTTACAAATGAGTACATCCACTACCTTGCAAAGTGACTAGGAAGGAAAGTATAATCTTTGTTATTTCCATTGGAATTTATCTCCACTACTTAAGGTTAATTATGAAATACCAATACAAACAATAACAAGATCAATGCAGAGGTAATGCTTAAATGTTGGAATAACTCAAGAAACAACATTAAGTTTGTGGTTCAAGTCAATATCTTAAAGGATTGGGCTCCAAATAAGTGCAAACTAACAGAAAAAAATGAAACCTTTGTTGTGAACATGGGGACCAATCTCAACACCAAACTTTTCAACAAATATTGCAGTGACACATTCACTGAACTCCCAACTCAAATATTATTATGTTGGGGTGACTCCATCAAAGCCATTGATGCTTGCAAGGAATGGAGCAACACTGAGGGATATTTCAATTATACGCCTAAGTAAAATATTATCACCCTAAATATAATCAATCCTATGACATAGAATTTAACCTAGATAATATTTTCATACTATAGGAAAATTAATCTTATATATTCTTCTTTCAATATGGTAGATGATTTCTTTGAACTCACACACATGTATGACCATAAAATTTATCATGAAGAAAAATACTTGGGAGCTGCTTCCTCTCAATTCTTGAATATCCTTTGATAATGAAAATCAAGTAGGTTTCCCTTTAGACTAAAAACTAGTAGTATAAAGTTGGGAATCAAAGCTTCACTCTATGTGTCACCATTTGTTTAGGCCTCAAAAAGCCCCAAGTTTTTAAACTTAGGGACCTTTTAATTTTAAATGAGCTTCATCAATAGACTTTGCTTTGTCTCTCTACATTTTCATTTGACTCATAATATCAATCGTGAGCCAACATCATTAAAAATATAGTTACATGTTTTCTTACATTCATTCATGCTAGTTTCACACTTAAATGCATCATAGGCTAGGTTCATTTTCATGTTTTTCCTTTTACATTACATGCTTTGATCAATTCAGGGAAATAACTCTAACTTCTAACTTGGTCCAAGCACATTTGCAACCTCATTGTTAAATACCTACATACATGATCACCAACCATGAATGGCTTAGAGTTGAGTTGTGTTTGGCAATGGAATGACACTTTCTAACAATTCACACATTTACATGCCTAAGTGATGAAAGCCAATTATTCACAAAGGTGTGTGATGAAAGCCAAGTCTTCACAAATTTTCTATGTTCTTGCATGGCTGCCATAGGTTTTGGAAACCAAAAGCTTCAGCGGGGTTTTATGTTCAAGAACTGAAAATTTATGCCAAAGAAGAGGGCATAAGACCTCATACAACGTTGGTGCCTTTACCATTTTGTCCTCAGCCCATGGGCAGTAGTACCAGGGCTCTGTCATCTCCAAATAGAGCACTGAGCTTCCTTCAAGCAGTGTCCAGAGCTTTCAACCCATCAAAACCCTCAGTCTTATTCCTCATTTTGGTTCATTGCTGGCTATTTAGTAGTTTGTTGGTTAGGCTCTTGGCTCATAATTTTTTGGCCTTCAACCATAAGAATCTTTGTTATCGATTTTTTTTTGGTTCCCTTTATATTGTTGGTCTTTCCTTTTCATTTCTTCTTGATTTCCTTTGAAACTTTGATTGCCTTTGAAAGAACATTTTTTCAACCCTCATGAGCTGGTTCAAAAATGCAATGACAACCTGGCTTGGAGATACAAATTCCACTTCTCTGTATGTCATGTTTTCATATTTATTTTCAGCTCTCTTATTCACATTTGAGCATCCAATTTCATGGATGTTGAAGAATGCAATTTTCATTTGTCCAAAATTTGTTTGCACATGAAATTGCTAGCCTGTATATACAAGTTCAAGAATGCAATTTTAAGCCTATTTGGGCTTGATGTAGGGGTATGTGGTTTTTAGTTTCATTTTCAAACTTGAAAGGGCCATTCTCAACTCATTTGGAACCAAAAATTACAATCCTCTTTTTTATTTGCAAATTTCATATTGAAAAGGGCAATGAAGTGATGCTTGAATAATCTGTAATATGGTGATAATTGTTGTTGTTTAAGAGCATTACAAAAGCAAACTCACAATGAACAAAAAAAATTCATCCATCATTCGGTGATTGGCATGTTAGTTGAACGAGCAATGTTTGAACTGAATGTGCATGGGAATTATAGTCCTTAGATGACTTCATAAGGTAGAGTATGAAATGCATTTGAATTCTATTGGCAAGATTTCTCTCCAAGGAAAATTTTAGGGACTAAATTTGGTTCATGGGCTAATTTTCCATATTCTTTTCCAAAAAAGATTAGCCAATTTCCACTTTTTATAAAAATGATTCACCCAAATTCTATAGAATAAAATTATTTTACTTGAATAATAGTCAAAATGTTCTAGAAACTACATAAAATCTTTAGAAATTTAAATATTTTAACAAAAATATCACCAAACATTTTATAGTTGGCATTTCAAGACTTAGTAAAATCCAAAATTTCTACACTTTAAGATAAGAATGGATTCTTAAAATTTTCCTAGTTTCTCTCACACCTTCAAATCACACCTTTGAATATATTAAAAGTCATTCCATTGATAAATAAGTTAAAATTGAAACCTTATATGAAGGACTTGGAAGATGACCCATAAAAAGCATGAATCCCTATTCCATGCTTATTAAATCTGGTACATTTAAGAAAATTGTCAAAAGAACTCATTCCATATATACTTTCAAACAACGAATTTGTAATTTCAAAACGAAGATGAAAGTATATATATTCACATCACAAGCTAAGAAGAATAAATCTCCAACTAAGCAATATCATGAGATCAACGGACTTATGAATTAAAACCAATTTGCAATTTGTTTTCGTCTTAATGAACCATTCAAGTATATTTGACAAATTTTGTAAAAAGTTCAAATTATCCAAGGTGCAACATGACCTAAGTAATGAGCATTTAAAACCAATTCTTATTCTTCACATACTTTGCATAAGAATACCGAATGGGTAAGCTAACAAATAATCGAATGTAAAAGCAAGAAAAAGAAATGCATTTCATTTGTTCACTCTCACTAATTATGCGTGTGCATGTTGGTTATGGACAAGAAATGAATGACATGTTTTGTTTTACATGGCATACGTGATTATTGCCATAAAGAAATGTTTCTACATTGTAACTCACTAAGAAATTAGTTGAGTTAGTTATTCCTACATTGTAACACAATGAGAAATTAGTTGAGCTAGTTAATGCAAAGAATGTTTGTTTGGCTCTTCCTTTCCTTTTCACCTAACATCAATCAATGAATTTCATGGTTAATAATGGATGAATATGAACTAATCTTTATAGGACTAAGTATTTTTCAAAGGTGATTATTTAAGATATGTGGCGAAATGCAGAATAGTTACAATTAACTAATCTAGGGGTATGAGTTGTTTTCCATGGTAGGTTAGCTTCTCTCATAAAATATGTGTTCGTGTCATCTAGCAAATTCTACATCTCACAACATAAATGGTAAATTATTCTCTCAAGATACAGAAGTCAAGAGCCATAATGATAGAGAAGAAGAGTACCAAAAACTTGGGCTGCAGGTTGTTGTCGGCTTGACCACAAAATTGTCTAGTGTAAAGAAGGTAGCAGGAATGGATTCAAATAGGTTGTGTAACACACCCGACCCCCTAATATCACTTCGTCTGGTGGGATGTTTAAGTTTCCTCCTCATTCCTTGGGGTAAGTAGTAAGTTTACTTTCCTTGGTCTTGGTTCATTAGTGTTTAAGTGAAGACTTCTCTTATCACAATATTTTCTCTATAAATTCTCACTTATTCAACCCAATTTCCAATGAAATCCTTCTATGATCCTCACTAAAGTAACTAGAGACTCATATGTCCTCAATCAAACAATTATAACTACTTCACATTACTAGATCAATGATCCAGATTGACTCACACCCTCTCTCATTGAAGTAGCGGTGATAGGCCTAGGTTTTCATCCCGACGATTTCCATTCCAATGGGCCACTCCTTTTGGCATCCAACGTCTCTTGGACTTGGAGACCAATGACCTCGATTTCCTCAATCCTACAATGCGTGCAACGATTATCCACCATCTCTCCATCTACTCATTAGGTGATGTGGAACCCACTATGATCCTACGACTAAGGTCTACATGTCTCCCCTTTCTGATCAAAGGTCCTCCTTCTCTCTCAGAGTCCCTCCTATAAGAGTGCATCCACCTCAGCACCATGAACCGCTTCGACTGACTCATTCCCACAATGTACATTATGATGCATCTGACGATCCTATTCCTCATTTGTCACATCTGATGGTCAAGGTTCACTCAAAGGAAACATTTTCTCAACATATATGGTTCTACCACCAGCCCCCCTGGACTGCACTACCCAAGATTTGACGGTTGAGATATTATAGGACACCTCACGATAGATCAACAATCCTCGGGCTCTCAGGTCATTACTCCTCTCTCAAGCCCTCCTTCATACCTCCAAAATCCCTCCTTCAAATAGGCCCATATATGACATCAATGGTCGCAATCTCACTATTTTCTCCTCTGATAGAAAGACATATTGTCATTAACTCAGAATTCCTTCCATTGGAGTCTCATAATACCTCATTCTTGACCACTCCGACTACCAAGTACTCCAACTAATGGTCTAGATCTGCTCACTATGTCGAGTCGACGACTGTGATCTTCCTCGACTCAAACACTAGTTTTCTTGAAGTTAACAGTTCGATTTGGGCCTTAACCATTTTAGGTTTCTTCCTAGACCATCACCAGGGATGATTTTAGGGATGGAAATTTATTTCAAAATGTAGAAACCTTGGCGAATCATACTAGTCCTTAACATGCCAATTATACAATGTTTGGTGATATTTTTGTAAAAATATTCAAATTTATAAGGATTTTGTATAGTTTGTATAAAATTTTGGCTATTTTTAAGGGAAAATAGTTTTATCCTAGAGAATTTGGGTGAATCATTTTTAGAATGGAGAATATTTTTTTGGGAAAAATAAAGGAAAATTTTAGGGGCTAAATTTCGCCCATGGGCTAATTTTAGGTGTGCGCAGCCAGATAAAGTAAGAAGAACCTCCTTGGCTCTCATCCTCACTTAGAAAGCTAGCTAGGGAAATTTTATCTTGGCCTTGTATGGATATTTTCATATCATGCAAGCTTTCCATTTAGGCAGGAGGTTTTCATGGGGCTTAAGATTCCCTAACTACTTAGAAAACTCTCCTCAACTTCAGGGTACTGTTAATTCTGGGTGAATATTTATTCATATCTTGCAAGCTTTCCACTTGAAAACTTGCAGTCCCCTCAAGATTTTACCCATCATTGACATTACACCCCAATGAGGGTCTACGTTCTGCAATCTTTCCATTCAAGGGCTTGGAGAACTAACCGAGATACACCCTGATCTTGCACAACTTGCTTGGTCACAGGTCTATCAGATTAACAGTGAAAGAAAACATACACACTCCATTTTACTTAGGAATTCAACCATCCCTTCTATGTATCCACATTTATTTAATGAAACTATAAAACAATACATTTACATCATCAAGCACAAACCAAACATATCAAATTGAATACTTATCTATTTAGTGAAATATGTCCACCAACCAACTGACTAAAAAAGGAATCCTTTCCTTCCAACCTTAGGTTATGTTGTAGAGTGCATTCCTACAACATGTCACCCCCATGTTGAGACATGATATCACAAGGGGATTGATTCAGCTAGATACTAACCAAATGGTTTAGGAAGGTTACTCTCCTTCACTCCACTAACAACAAGAGAAGTTTCCATCTTCCCACTGAGCTCAGAGCCTCCACGGGTTTATCAAGCACCTTCCCTGCGATATTTCCTCTACACAAGGGAGTCCCTTCTTTGTTATACAATACCTCAGTGACCTCCCCTTACCAATGCCAGTTTCTTTCCATTTCATGCCAAGCCACGACCCTCTACTGCTCCAGTCTAGATTTGGGTCTTCTCTTTCCAAGGGTGACAATTAATCTCTTGGGAAAGCTTCTTGTTTTCCTCAAGAAAACTTCCCAACAACTCTATCGCTTAGAATAAGTGTGTGAGTCTCCTCCTCACCGCTTAGTTCAATTGTGAGTCTGCAACCTGCTTTGTTCTCTGTGGTTCCTTCGACTGAGAACCCATTCCCACCTCCTCTGGCTCATGTAACTTCTTGAGCCTGTTCTTCTTACTTTCTCTGGCTATGCACACCTCCTCCATGTCTACACACCCTATGATGATTTTCCACCTTTGGCCTCTTCTTCCACCAAATAATTGGGATTCTCATGGCTACTATCAGACGCAACCTCCAGTTAGGTTTCCTGAATTCAAAGGGGAAATCTAAGAGTTCCCTCTTGTTAGGTTTTAATTGACCCTTTCCTCTTTAAGAAACCTTATCCGTCAATAGTTACAATTGCTTCAACTGCCAATCCTACTTTTCCATAACTAGTCACGTGGCTCCATGCATGTTCAAGTATGTTGATAGGTGTGTATTTAGGTCTTGCAAGTATATGTTGGCCTACTAAGAAAGATTTATTTTTTCTTCACTGAAAACTCTCAGTTTCCACCTCAGCAAATCCACTTCATCAATCCACCTCACCAATCCCACTATGATATCATGGCTATTACTCAAGGCATTTCCCTCCCAGTCAATTTTCAGGTGTTTTCTATTAATTAGCAACAATATTACATGTTTCATCATCCCATCATATGAATTCTTAACATAATTACAATTATGGTGGAAAACAAGGTGTTGCTTTCCCCTCCCCCTTAAAGAAACATCGTCCTTTATCTTTAAAACAATATATATATATATATATATATATATATATATATATATATAGAAAACAAAAATAGGTATGCCACTCTCATGGCATCCTCCAATTCCCAAGTAGCCTCATCTGCTCCAAAGTGATTCCATTGCACCTTGACCTACACAATGATTCGATTCTGGAGCATTGTTTTTCTCTTATCCATGATGCATTGAAGTTTGGGTTGGGATTCTCCCTTTGCTTCCACCTGTATCACAGTCCAATCAATAACACGATTACAATCATGATAATATTTCTTTAATAAGGATACATGGAACACATTGTGAGCTCTAACAGTACGTGGAAAAGAAAGTCTATATGCTACTCGTCATACCCTCTTTGGGACTTCAAATAGTCCATAATAGCGGGGTGCTAGTTTAGCACATGGCCCCATCCTTAGGGAATTCCTCTTGGGTTTAACCCTAAGATACACATGATCTCCCACCTTGAAATCTTTATGAATTCTCTTGTTGTATGCATAGCTCTTGTATCTATCCCAAGCTATTTTCAAATTATTCCTTATTCTGACCATATCTTGCTCCATTTCTTTCAACAGTTCTGGTCCAAGGGTGATCTTGTCCACTCGATTATCCCAACTAATTGGAACTTCAAACTTCCTTCCATATAGAACCTCAAATGGGCTCATCTTCAATGATTCTTGATAACCATTGTTATAGGTGAATTCTACCAAGGGTAGATATTCTTCCCATTGCTTAGGTTGATTCATAACATGCATCCTCAACATTTCCTCTAGCACTCTATTTACCCTCTGAGTGTGACCATGTGTCTAAGGATGATAGGCTATGATAAACCCTAACTGTGTTCCCAAGCATGTAAAAACGATTTTCCAAAATATTGATGTGAACTTAGCATCTCTGTCTGATATTATCCCGTAAGAAGCTTAAGGAGAGCAAGGTGCTAGGGCTTAGAATTGCCTACACCCTAGTATCTTGTTTTCTTGAGGAAAATGCATAGGGGGACTTAAGTTACTACTTCTCATATGCATTCCTCTTGGAATTTTGTGCAATATCAAAATTGATTTGCAGCCTTAGAAGAAGTTGTCCACTTGACTCCATAAGCCCTAGAAGGCACTAGTTCTAGCTTCTCTCTTATTGAAGGATTGATTAAACACTCAAACTCTCTTCCTTGAAGCTTTTGCTAACTTCTGCTAACTCTAAACTAGACTAATCCATTAAATAACTTGCTATTGTTGCAAATCACTGCCATAGCCATACTAATTCATACTAATTTGTTGCATTCACCTACATAACTTGCACCTAGCTCACTCAGAAATTGCTTGTGACAATTGACAGTCAATCTACTAGATAAATGCTAAGTTTACATGGTGTTTCCTTGCAATTTTGAGCACTAGAATTTGTTGTTGTTACAAAATATTTCTACAACCATATAACTGCAACAAATTCTCTACATAAGTGACATTAAATGCTAGCTAGACATTGCCAAATTTTCTTGCGACAATTAATTATCATTCAGCCTAGTTAAAGATACATTTTCTTGTCTTTTTCAAGCAATTTCAAGGCATATTTTTTGCAGCTTTTACAAAATACTTATTGTTGTTGTAAATTGTTACATTGTTGCAACTTTATATCAACTAGCCTATTTTTTGAAGGTTCATGGTCTTAATAAGCACTAACATCATATTTTGCACTTGAAAGCCACCATATTTTCTTTGTTGTCTTGTTCTGGGTAGGTACACTCCATTTTTATCGTTGCTTCATCCCTTAAAGACCTTAAGAACCTTTTGACTTGAGTGACCAGTGAGAGGGGGGGTTTCTTGCATCCTTGCCTTAGTCTTATCATCCCTTTAGGTCACTGGGGACGTCTCCCCTGGGGTAACTTTGATATACTCCTAAATAGAAAGAGATTTCCTATTAAGGTGACAGTGATAGGTCACCCCCGGTTACACCAATCTTGCATTCACTTTCCTTGGGCTTTGGGAAAATACATATTCTGTGCTAACAAGCCTAACTAATGTTTTTCGGCAAAAAGTTAGTCTGTTTCAACCGAGCATTAGTTTTTTCCATTAGAACTAACTTTCGGCTGAAAGTTACTAACTTTCGACCGAAAACCTATAACTATGGTACTTTTCAGAAAAGTACCATGTCACTTCAACTTATTCCAAATTTTGAAGGAGCGAACTATATAAAATACTGTGAATCTAGTTTCAGAACAAGTACTAACATTTTCAAAATTGAATCTACTTTCATTTGATACAAATTGAATTGAATTTAATTGATTTTTAGTAATTTTAGTTAATTTTATAAAAACATGTCTACATATTTTTTTTAGATGACATAATGATTCAGTAAAATGAAAAATCAATATCTACAATAATACATAGTAAAAAAATATGAAAATTTTATATTACGAAACCTTTCATTGTCCTCTTCAAAAATATTTTTTTAGATTTTGCTTTAAATAAAAATTAAGGCAGATACATGGTGTCAATCTAAACGTGTTTAAAATATGCAACTTTTTTAGAATGGTCAAATTCAAAAAATTGTAGTAATTATAATATTCATCTGTTGTCTTCAAAACTATAGTCATTATTTAATATAGTCTGTTTAGATTGTGGCAGCATATTTTTTTTTCATAAAAAATAGTTTAATAATGAGTAAATTGTTGTCAATAAACATAAGTCATTATCAGTGCCTTTATTTTCAAGGAACATACTGTTAAACAATCGCTAAATTGACGTATCAAATGTCAATAAAAGAATTTAAAAAATAATCAACATAAAGCTAACAAAATTCATGACAAGTTTTGTTTTTACTGTAAATTGAAATTCTAAATAAAAAAAATACTCCTTCTTCATCCATTAGACCAATGCTTTCACATTTAGATAGATACTGAGGGATGGCCCAATGAGGAATATTTCAACATATTTTAGTGCTCTCTTAGACACCACCTCTAATTCTATCTCTAGACTCATTCTCTCCTCTCTCTTCTTTATAACTCTAATTCTACTTTATTTCCTCCACTCCTTTTTTTTCTCCAATATTTTTATCACCCCCGACTCTATTATATTAACTAGGAACTCTTACCCTTTCCCTTTGATCCAAACCCTGGACAATGAATCACTTAAGGCATCTCCCTAGGGAGGAAGACCTTATGTTCCTAGAAATTAGATATGGTATGGGAGGGTCGTGATCTTTCGAAGGATACTCCCTAGGCTCATTGTTGGAACAAAAGCATCGATATTTGGACAAGCAGGAAAATGCTTACCTTATATTTCAAGATAACCCTTCCATCACCTTCGAAGCCCAAATCTTTCAATGATCAAAAAACCATCCCTCAATCTGGATGGTCTCCCTTTTCCATCGTAACTAAGTCATTTGATGATAGAGTCATTATATCCCTCAGTACTAGGCCTTAATGGCCTTCCTTTGTTTGAAGTGTTGGTATCCATACCAATTTCTAATTCCTCGTTCATACTCCACCGTCGAGTGCTTCATTGTTTCACCATGAAAAAAGGATAAGTTCAATTCACAATGTCCTAAAGAGAATTGTCCTTTCAAATATTGACCTATACATGAAGAAGCCAATTCATGCCCTTGAATTGTTTGATGTGAATTGAACCTTGTAGCAAAGGCATCTCTTCTTGGACCTTGGCTAGGGTTATTACACCTTGGCATAAGAGCCTCTTTCTCTAGGCTAAAAGGTGTCCTTTCCACGTAAGATCCTCTCCATGCAATAAGCATTTCTTCCCATGAAGTGAAAATGGCCCCTAACCCTTGTAGTTATGGTGGTTCAGTTGAAGAGTCTACTTGCTTCCCTCTGCCCTCCTTTCAATGTTGTCCATTTTTCTTCTATCTTTCTATCACTTTTTACATATATATCCTAAAAAGTATTACCGATTTTATTATTTATTTACTTCTTACTATTATCTTCAAAATAACAAAAAATTAATATCAACCATAATTTTTATGTTTATCTAAAATTTAACTTCATATATGTAAACATTACTTGACATTTCGTTAACAATGCAATAACGACTTATCTTGAAATGTTAATATTCGATATTATTATGGTCATTATGAGTGATGTACAAATATCCAAAATAAAAAACCATGTACATTGAGTATTTAGGTTAGGTTTGAGATCAAACGGATTCGCTACCACTATAACCCAAGGGTATATTTAGTAATCCACAAGTCAATGATACCAATAACTTGTAATGTAGTAAGAGTCGAGACGTCCCGAGGCACACCCATGGAAACATCTATCCTTTTAGTCTTATCACATTAAATATTTGAATTTGAGTAGGGAAAATGTAAAACTGATCTTCTCACCTTTCAAATTAATATAATAATAATAATAATAATAATCTATTTGTAAAGTCACGACCAAGCCACACATAAAGTTTAAAGTATACATACCCTACCTCTCTTAATTATAAACCCTCTACAAAATCCATAATATAATATTGTAATTAAAACGATAGTTGAATATAATGGCTAAAGATATTAAGTCTAATACAACTTATCGACATTTCACTAGAAGTCAACATGTATAGTTCATGGTGGGACTTCTTTTATACACCAATAGGCAACATTCTAGAAGTCACCGATGTCCCACTTTTTAAATTAGTCAAACAAAATAAATTCTTTTAATATTTAATTGTTATGAATAACATTTTAGAAATGAGTCGTGGCCCACTTTCCAAATTTTATTTTATATATATATATTTCGAATTATCACTCAGCCAAAATTCTAATAAACATTGAGAAAATATAATTTAAATTAACTTTAAGCCAATTTAATATTGACTCGTTTTCTTTTAAAACTGATTTGACTTTGAAACTAGATGCATTTTAGCCAATTCAATACCATAGTTTTCGTTTCTAACCACATGCTTGTATGTTTCTCGGTTGCATATACGCTTCAAGGATGTTACTGTCAAAGTGGGGGGACGTTACGTAAGCTAAGATGCTTTTAAATTGAAAAATTATTTATATATTTAAAATATATATATTTAAATAATTTTGTTTAAAATATATTTGGGCGTTGGGCGGGCCTCAAAATGTTATACAATTAGATTCGAAGTTTGACGTTATTTCAATTTCTTTTTAAAATTTGAATACTTCATTAAGAAAATGATTAGTAACGCTCATTTATTTGTTTGGACGCTGCTTTTCTTTGTTGAGGTTTTGAAATGTTTACAAGAGGAAATAATTCTCGACTTATTTGTTGGGAAATTGTTGGATTATTTAATATTATTATGCCGAAAAACGTATACCTATTGATAATGGGCAGATTTAATAGAGGTTTAGTGCTTAATAAGTTTTCTACTGATTGCCACATAAGTGATTAACAAAAATTAAAATATTAACACCAAATAAATGAAGTTCAATCGTTTATTTGTTAATCAATAATAAAATTTAATATATTCTTTTAAAGATTCATTTCATTTTATGAGCCTTTTGGCGTTCACCAACAGCTATTTATTATAAGCTTTGGTAAAATGCACAATAAACAAAAATAATAATAATTTAATTTGTGATTGAGTTATACTTCAAAGTTAATTGGTGGTACTTTTTAATCATTGGTCAATTAAGTTATAGTTCAAAGTTAATTGGTGGGAGTTCTTAATCATTGTTATAGTGGGACTTTTCAATCATTGTTATAGTTTAGATTTATAGAGGAATGGTGTTTTAAGGACGTTTACTTTGAGATATAATTTCAATTATGAGAGTTATATGTTTTAAAAGTGATAATATGTTAATTTCAAATATCTAAGTTTGATTTTTAAGTTTAATTTTTAATTATTGATTTTTTTTTTTTTGTTAATTTGTGCGGGACCTGTTGGCTACGCGATTAACCTGTGTCGGGGATCGCACCCGGCCTGAGCCACACCAACCCTTAACATGGTTGGATTTTTTGTCCCCGCAGGTTTCGAACGGGTGACTTTAACATCACGGAGTGGCTTAACAACACACTCCGTCACCGACTGTCCTACACCTCGGGGACTAATTATTGATTTTTAATTTGGTAGATATAAATAGATTTTGATAATGGAATATGGGAATTTGAGGATAATTTTTTGATTTTGGCTAAAGAATAAGGAGTGTTATTGTTTAAAAAATAACAGTTTAATTTAAGGTCATAGTATGGTTAGGTATTAAATTGATATATAAGGTATTTTTGTTTGGGGCATAACGAAACTTCTTCACACAACAATTTGACTACTTAGTTTACTAAGATGTACATATCTTTACCCCTTCACACAACTTAGTTTAGTGAGATGTACATATCTTTACCCCTCTAGATTACCGAGATCTACATACTTTTACCCCTCTAGATTGAAACTTGTGTCGTCATTTTCCCTATTCGAAGAGTCTCATACATCCCACTTCTTTCTTTTCTCAAAAAAAATCATTACACTGAGACCAATGAAATGGGAGTTGCCTTTGGAGTAATGGTCATATCAAATATCAATGTTTTTGTTACACTCCTTTGGATATAGAGCAATGGCATTTGTCCATGTTATTCAATGATTTGTTGTCTTCACATCTTTCCAGTAAGATGACTTTGTTATTCTTCTCTTTAATAGTTTGCAACTATTTTGCATTCAAGGATGAGGTTCTCAATTATCCATACAAAATTAGAATTTATATTAAAAGGCAATATTTTTGAAGTTCAAAATTGTGCCCATATTGATCCCTTAACAAAATTTAGCCACAAAGAACTTTTTCTTAAATCAATATAAGGACATACATGCGTAGATATTGTAACATAATATTGATACTAGTTTTAATAGACATGATTTTATTTTCACTATTATAATAACATATTATTATATCAATTTAAAAACTTGTTGATAAAAATTAATTTTTAGTGTAATATTTTATAAACCATTTATATTTCATAATTATTATATATAAATAGATGATGAACATTGTCTATGAAAAATAGTTATCACAACATTATACATATTTTCTTGACAAATAAAACATCCGAGAAACATTGTCCATCAATGCTTTCTATTCAACTACATTCATCTTTATACAAACTTACAACTAATCTTTTCTCTTCTAACCTTATTGTGAGTATATTTTGTATATAATATAATTAAACTAAATATAATGATGAGAAAATTGAATTTAAATATTTCAAATTCAATATTTCTCATTCCACCCTTATCCTCATTATACTATCTTATCATCACTCCTCTACATTTGCATAATGAAACTAAATATAATGATAAGAATATTGGATTTAAATATTTTATAGGGAAAAAAAAAAAGCATGGATCTAACAATAAATATAATAATAAGAATATCGAATTTAACTATTTTATTTTAAAGAGAAAGAATATTGAATTTAAATATTTTAAAGAGGAAAGAAAAAGCATAGATCTAACACTAAATATAATAATAATATCAAATTTAAATATTTTAAAGAGGGATTAAAAAACAATGCCACGTGATATAAAAAGTGCAACTATGTCCCGATGATCTTAGCTAGGGGCTTTAAAAAATGCAACAACAAGGACCACGAGTGGGGTGGGGTGGGGTTTGGTTTGAGTTCGCGGAATAAACGGTATAAATAAGAAAACATTTCAATTATTTTGAAATAAAAATTCAGTTAACGGGCTTATAGGTGTTCGGGAGTTGTGAAAGCAGCTCATTCCAGGTAAGGCCAAGGCATCCTCAATCTTTATTTTTATAAATTTTATTTTTGTTATTTTATAGAATCAAGATTCAAGCCTTAGCTAACGACCACGAAAAGTCTCTGAGCAAAAATATATCCAATAAAAAATAACGTACATATTACAACCCTTCATTTGTGATTTGCCAAAACTACATTGGAAGGAAGCTTATCCTCAACGTCTCTAATAAAGACTGCCTTGATATAGAGATATATTAGCGAGGTGGATAATTATTATTATGATCTTACCTGAACGCTAATCCCGCTTAAATGAGGCAGATTATAAATAGATAATCTGTCAATGCTAGGAGGATTTGCTCTGAGTCAGCCTGTTGATCCAGACTGGTCTACGTGTTGCCTAGCCGATACGTGACTCAGTATAAATTACAGCTACCCTAAGGATTTCAATGGATATTTGCCATCCTGGCCCGTGACTTTTCCGGTAAGGCTTCACTGCTTATTTTATTAGCATTGAAAATTTGTGTCTTTGTCGTTCCTTTTCCGAGGGAAGTCAATAATGGCTGACGCGATTTGGCGGAATTTGGGGTGGAATCCTTATCAGACTTGACTAACATTACAGTCGGATGGATAAGAACTGGGAGATATGGATGGATCTCTGTCTGCGTGTAATTTTTATTTAAGATTTTAGATGCTGGAATCCATGGCCTAAGCCTGTTTGAGTTTGAGTTTTGGACACAGAGCAGCGGAGATTGAAATAAGGAAAAATGGCGGGGGGCATGGCGGTCAGCGGGCCGAAGCAAGGCAGGGCTGAGCTCTATGAAGGGCATATTACTGCATATGTGATATTGGCATGCATAGTTGCTGCTACAGGAGGTTCGCTTTTCGGCTATGATCTTGGAGTTTCAGGTAAATTTTCTTCTCAAAATCTTCCAAGGAAAAGCCTTTGTTTGAATTTTCCTTTAAATGTGCTTTGACCGGTATGCGGATAGATCTCAGCCTGAATCTGATTAGCGAAGTAGTTGTATTTGAACGGAATAACCATGATCCGCCTGGTTCTAGAGCGATCATTGAGCGATCATTGAGTCCAGAGACCGTTTAAAGTTTGCTGCTGAAAATAGCAATAGCACAGTGGCTCTGCCAAAAATAATTTGCATGCTTGAACTTTAAAGGATTTGAAATTTTATTTTTTACTTTCCTTCAAACTAGCTTTACCTTTTGCGGTTCAATTCGGCCTCTCTTTATTAGCGGTTTTGTTTAAGTGCTGTAAATGTGGATAGTTGAACGAGTTAGTAAGTCTACTGAAGCAATTAAGCCATGGATGATCTAACAGAGTAATAACTCCGTTATGGAAGTAAATAAAATGTATTTTTAAAATCAATGGGACAAGATCTGCTTTAAAATTAAAATTGCCTTTCAACCGATGTAACTTTTGCTACTATTGAATCTCTGTAATGGTTCTTCAAGTCCTTCACTCGGTGAAAATGGATCTGTCATGTTCATACATAACAGTAGGATTTGCATCCCTTAAATAAAATCCTTAAACAAAATCCTGAATCTTACTGAGAATCTCTTTCGTTGACCATTTCTCTGCATGTTTCTGAAACACGACTTTTCCAAGAATGTACTCTGCTGTCAGTCTGAAGATTTTTCTTTCTGTAAGTGGCAAAAAGCTTAGGTGTGGCACATGTCACAGGAAGAATCCGACAATTTACAGAAAACAGGTTTCTTTATTAAATATACATGCAATTGCTCTCAGCAATTGTTGGATTGTGATGAGATAAACATGAATCTTTTGATTCAGACGAAATGATTCAGCAATTGAACATTTCAAACCGGTAATTCCATGTTATAGACTCTTTATTTGCACAATTACTTCATTCCGGGAGATCTCACCATTTCTGCAAATATTTCACTGTTATTTATGTGTGCTGAAATAGTTTTAGGTAAAAGGTGAAGCTTAAAAATCTAGAAAATATTCTAGACATTTTGAAAACGAATAGGGGGTTTTTGAATGTGTAACAGGAGGAGTAACATCCATGGACGATTTCCTCAAAAAGTTTTTTCGACATGTTTATGAACGAAAGCAGCATCACCTCCGTGAAACAGACTACTGCAAATACGACAACCAGCTGCTCACTCTGTTCACTTCGTCGCTTTATCTTTCTGGCCTGGTTGCCACATTCGGGGCCTCGTATATAACGAGAAGCAAGGGACGAAGAGTAAGCATTATAATCGGAGGCCTCAGTTTCCTCCTAGGGGCGATCTTGAACGCTGCCGCTGAAAATCTCGGCATGCTTATAGTCGGCCGTATTCTTCTCGGCGCCGGCGTTGGATTCAGCAACCAGGTAAATGATCTTCGGGTCGTAATAGCGCTCGAGTCAAACCCTAATTGTTTGCTGTGCTGCATTTTATTTGCATCAAACCCTAATAGATATCTTATTTTCATGTACAGTCAGTGCCGTTTTATGTTCTGCAATTATGTTTGCATCAAACCCTAACAAATTTATTATTTTCATTCACAGTTTGTGCTGCCGTAGGTTCTGTATGTCTATTTTCATCAAACCCTAATGAATTTACAATTTCATTTTACAGTCGGTGCCGCTGTATCTCTCAGAAATGGCACCGGCCAAGGTCCGGGGTGGGACGAACAATTTGTTCCAGCTCACGACTTGTCTCGGCATCTTCGTCGCAAATGTCATAAATTACTTCACAAACAAACTTCATCCATGGGGCTGGCGTTTATCTTTAGGCCTGGCCGTCATTCCCGCCCTTCTGATGTCCATCGGCGGCTATTTTCTGCCGGAAACACCGAACAGCCTGGTGGAGCAGGGGCGGCTACAGGAAGGTCGCCAGATTCTTGAAAAGATCCGAGGCACGAAGAACGTGCAAGCTGAATTCGATGACCTGGTTGAGGCCAGCGAGGTTGCGCGGGCCGTGAAGCATCCTTTCCGGAATCTTTTGCAGAGGAGAAACAGGCCGCAACTGGTCATGGGGACGTGCATTCCAGCGTTCCAACAATTGACGGGGAACAACTCGTTTCTGTTCTATGCGCCGGTGATCTTCCAGAGCCTGGGAATGGGGAACGACGCCTCGCTCTACTCCGCGATCATGACAGGCGCAGTCATAACGTTCGGCGCTCTCGTCTCAATGTTCACAGTCGACAGGGTCGGACGGAGATTTCTCTTCATGGAGGGTGGAACGCAGATGATCGTCTGCCACGTAAGCAATGGAAAATAATTTATAAAATATTATCTTGCATAAATAAAAATTTGGTCAAATTATTCTAATATTCTAATAAATAATCCGGCTGTGATGGCGCAGATGATTGTTTGTCACGTAAACAATGAAAAATAATTTATAAAATATTATCTTGCATAAATAAATTTTTGGTCAAATTATTCTACTAAATAATCCGGTTGTGATTACAGGTTATTATTAGCATATTGCTTGCGCTGAAATTCGGGAAAGGTGAGAAAATTCCGACGGGCTACGGCGTTGGAATCGTGCTCTTGATATGTATTTTTACTGCTGCGTATGGGTGGTCGTGGGGTCCACTCTCATGGCTGGTGTGCAGCGAGATTTTCCCGATGGAAACCCGTTCCGCTGGGCAGAGCCTGGTGGTCTGCGTCAACCTGTTCTTTACCGCGGTAATCGCCCAGTCGTTCCTGGCACTTCTCTGTCATTTGAAGTACGGGATATTCCTGCTGTTCGGGGGTTTGGTCTTCATCATGAGCGTCGTCATTTACTTTTTCCTGCCAGAGACAAAGAACGTTCCCATCGAAGAGATGAGGTTTCAATGGGCCAAGCATTGGTACTGGAAGAGATTCATGGACGACTACATGGACAATGATGACGAAAATGAAAAAGGAAACATGACAAAAGCAGCGGCGTAGAAGAAAAACACAAAATCTGTGTGCCAGGCTTGACGCTGACCTCAATCGGGACTACGGGCTGTTATTTTATAGATGTAAATGAAGGGAATTTTGAGCAGGACATAATTCCTATTCTTTTTTTATTATGAATTTTTTTAATCAATGAATACTGGGCTTCTGCTCTGGTTTGTTTGTGTGAATGGCTGTAAAAATTATTTGGGAGTTTGTTAGTTGAGTATGGCTTCTTCGCCATATGTATTTATTGTTACTGAACACCAATAAAGTATGGGAAAAGTTCTCGTTTCGAATCAAGGGATCCTCGGGGCTTATCATTATTTTTCACATTTTTAATTGTTTAATGCTTGTTTTGTTTTAATTGTATAATGTTTTCCAGTAACATAATTTGGTTGTTCTGTATATTGAAAATTTTAAGTTATATATTTAGAATCATCGTTCTGTATTTTGATAATTTTAATAATTTTAAATTTTAAGTTATATTTTTAGAATCAATTATTTTATGGAAAAATCTAGAGGAGGTAGGTTCTGTATATTTTTGTAAACTTTAATTTTAGAGGAGGTAGGGTCTGTATATTTAGGTAAAACTTTAGTGGCCAAATAGTTGTGTGAAGAGATCCCTTGTTCCACAAACAAGAAAGTCTCAGAAACAAATTTAGTATTTGACTTGACCAGAATCTTAAAAATAGATTATTGTTAATAATAAATATAATATGTTGCAGGTCCCTCCAAAAAAAATCGGCCTCCTTCCCACTTTCCGGGGACTTGGGGACCCTTCGAAAACTTACCCAAATTGTTGAGGTTCGAGACAGATTTCAGGGACGTTCAAGAGGATGTTCTGGGCAGATATCAGGGATTTTTTGGGTAGATTTTGGGTATATTCCGAGCATAAGATCTCATGGAAATTGATGATTGGACAATAAGATCATTTTTCTCATCCATTATTTTTGTATTGCATTGAATCTAAATCTGTTGTAAAAGTTGTAGCTCAAAACATGGGTTTTGTATGATGGGTTTAGATTTGGGTTTTTGGTGATTTAAATATTGTATTTTCAGCAACAAGGTTACAGCGAATAAAGTTTCCATGCCAAAAAAACAAGAAATGCAACATTTCAAAGGGATGATCCTTGTGGTTATTGTTCTTGTTCTTCTAATTTTTCTGGTCATCTTAGCTTTTACATATTGTACATGGGTTTAGAGGAGTCATTCAATTATAGTGTTTCCACCATCCCAATCTCAAGCATTGTGAAAACAATTCGATAATAGTGACTTCTATTGGGTACTAAATGTTTGAATAAATTCCAATTCAATAACCTTAATCTAAAATATGAATCTAATCTCTTTATAGAACCATAATGTTTTCTAGTAGTTTTCAACACAACCATAAAAATCTACAAAACCTATTTTGAAGGGAATGCCTTTTATGTTTTAACATTATCCTCATTAACAAGAAATATGAAGAAGAAAAACAACTATAAAGACAGTTCTCACTTGAGTTTCCTAAAGCTAAAGTGCATTTTACTCTTGTGTAGTAGCCAATAATGAAATGTCACTAAACCCTTTTTTAAATTGCTAGAATAGAGGTCTCATTCCCTCATCCCAAAAACCAATACAACATAATAAATATAATATAATTTTAAATAGTTCACTTATTAACGTCACTCTATTAATTAAAAAAATATAACATAAATTATAATTTTAATATCCATATAATTTTTTAAAATAATGTTTAAATTTTTATATTTATAGAAATTTATTTTAATTTACATATATGGTGAATCTGGCGTATACAAAAGTAGAGGGAGGTCGTATTTGCATAGATATCCCCCCACTTAAACTAGTGATGGGACCACGCGCAAGAGGGCAATGACACCACCACTGGGAGTAATTCTAGTCATGCTGGGGGCAAGGAGTGACTCTAGAATAAAAAACGAAAAGCTACGAACAATTGACGCCCCCCTCCACCCACGAGCTCTTCAACTCACTCTAGCAACATGTGGCCATTCTCTCGGCACAGAGAAAACTTCTTGCTTGGGTAGCTTTTATATCTGCTTATTAGAAAATGGACAGGCTCGTTTTTAATTGACCAGCTGGCAGTAATCTTATCATAAGCAAGTACCCAAAGTCAAGAAGACATTAATAAAATATGAGATATAATATATATGTTTTAAATAATTTAAAACATATATAATATATATGTTTTAAATAATTTAAAACATATATAATATATATGTTTTAAATTATTTAAAACATATATATTATATATGTTTTAAATTATTTAAAACATATATATTATATACGTTTTAAAATATAATATAGATAAAAAAAAAAATTAACTCATCATTGTAATAGTCATGATGTATATAACCTAATTAAAATATCATTGCACAACCTAATTAAAATATCATATCATTGTACAACCTAATTAAAATATCATTGCACCAACAAGATATTAACAATAAAAGTTAAATGAATTGTTAAATTTCATATTTCTTTTTCATTAATTTTGAAAGAAAAAACCGTTGAAAAAACTCTCTAGAGATCAACGCACGGATAATTCACTTGTGCCTAGGAATAATTCACTCAATTGGAGTATGATAGCTAATTAATCCAAGTGGTTTTCTTGACATTTGCACCCTTCCAGAATTCCTCAAGCAAGAAGCACCTTTTGCACCTAATGCAAAACTTGAAAAACACTTTTCCTTTAGAAAAGCAAATTCTAATTCTTAATTAAATTCTAATTCCTAAATTTAGTACAACCATACTAGGAGAAAACTAAGGTTGGCACATGCATGCATGTGCCCTCTAACTTTTTCCTTTAGTATTCTTCTCCTAACACTACTATGTCTCCTTCATGCATCTCTAACTCTTTCCTTTAGTATCCTTCTCCTAGCACTACTATGTCTCCTTTTGGCACATGCATGCATGCGCCCTCTAACTCTTTCCTGTAGTATCCTTCTCCTAACATTACTATGTCTTCCTTTTTAATAGAATCCAAATTGTTGTTGTTGAAGCGTTTCTATTGTTGAAGATGGAAAATGGTAGCAACAAATCTACAAGAATCACAATGTTCCAAAAATTACAATTTTTTAAAAAATAAAATAAATTTGCAAAAAATCAAATCATAATTGTGTTTAAGTCATGTTTCAAATATTGTAGGTCAATTTCTTAAGAAATAAAACAAAATTACAAAAAATCAAAATTGTGTTTAAAACACTAATTTATGGTTAGCTCTAGATTTAATTTGGTTAATCACATTAGATTCATTTGCTCTTCTTTACCATAGGTTGGAACAACAGGGGGAAGCATGCCTTATGGGAGCATGTTGACAAAAATAATCACTCGAGATAGGATATATTGAATTGCAGTGATGGATGTTTCTAGTTTTAGAAATTTCATCTTTACGACAACAACAGTTTATCTGGACTCTAATTCCCTATCCCTTTAGTCTAGAGTTTTCCTTCTTGACTTGAGAGTGCATTTATCCCAAGCCAAATTGACGTACATGATGCTACATTCAAATTAGGCTTTCCATTTCTCAAAAATCATGGGAAACTTCGAAACATTTCCTTGTACAACAAAATTTTTGTACACATTATTGTAACAATCTATGAAGCTCATGCACCTTTCCCTTGGAGGAACAACAACAATGACCATGTACTCCCTAATAACCCCTAATAAACCCATTGGCTCTCCTTCATGTGCCAACCAACATCCCATGAAGAGAATACCAACAAATTTGCATGTCAAAAGGGGGCTAGAATACGGAGAACAATGCTAGAGCTTCTCATTATATCTCATATCTTGCCCTCAATGTAGAGGAGTGATAAGATATTCATCAGTCAACCTTTGAACTCACATAAGGGATACCATAATAGGGTAAACGAGCAAGACCAAGTTCATAATGAAGAAGTGAAGGAGGTGAGGGTAGGAGTTAATGTCTCCTTGATGGGTGGGTACCTCTCACCCTGCTTACGTTAATAAAATATAAGGTGTTTATGTATATGGGGGCTGGGAAAGAAAAGACCCCCCTCCCATTCCAATGACCAACCCTCATCATGTTAAGGGACATAAAATAAGGTTTTCTACCCTAGTCTACTTAAAGACCAAACTTTCTTTTATAGTTTGGACATCTTTGTTCATCAAATTATTTCAAATAGAGTTATACTCTCGCCTCACATGGTAGAAAGAGATTCATTATGCCTTTTAATCCAAGGAATTTCTCTCTGAAATATTCTTGCTACTATACAAGAGGACAGTCTTGTCTTAACTCAAGGCTTTGATAATGATTATAGAATCTTTGATGATGGTTATTGGCCTTATATTTTTTGTGTTTCATAATTTTATGCTTTGATCCAATCAATTGTGTGAGGGTGATACTATTTGAAATAGAGTTATGTTCTTGCCTCATACGGTAGAAAGATATTCATTATGTTCTTGCCTCATATGGTAGATAGAATCTTTGATGATGGTTATTGGCCTTTTATATATAATTCTTATACTAGATAATTTTATGTTTTAACCTAATCAATTAAGCTTTGATAATGATTATAGAATTTTTGATGATGGTTATTGGCCTTATAATTTTATATAATTCTTATACTCGATAATTTTATGTTTTGACCCAATCAATTATGTGAGGGTAATAAAATGCAATGCAACATCAAAGAATCAAAGGTTTTCACAAAAATTGAATCTTAGCTAATAGTGAAAAACTCCTCAACCTTTAAAAATGGACCCAAACCTCTTTGAAAATAATGTTCTTCTTCAAAATAATAATACCTAACACATTGACATTTTATATCATTTACCAAAATGTTAGTAACACGTTAATGATATATCTTTAGGTTAGATCCAATTTTATGTTTGGTAAATTGTAATTTGAAATTTTCCTTTTTATTTTAAATAATAATTTAATTTTAGTTTCAATTGTGTCTAAAATATAAAATTTAGCACAAAATTTAGTGTTTTCAGGGGAGTCCAATTTCGTGTTTAGTAAATTGTAATTAAATTTTTCCGTTTTGGTTTTAGATAATGTCTTATTTTCATTTTAATTATGTTTAAAATATAAATTTTAGCATATTATGATGATGATGATGATGGTGATGATGATGACGATGATTAACGTCCACTAAGACCGAATTGGTCTATTGGACCTTAAGAGGGTAAGTGATTACTTGTGATTCTTTAGAATTTTGTTTCTGTGCTAAAAAAACATTAAGAGAAGCTTTCCAAGATCACCATACTTTTTGTTGAGTTAAGAGGTTAGGAAGGTTGGTCGTGTGATAAATATTTTGAAAATGAGATCTGATATGGGTATAGGCTTGACAATATAAGAGAAAGTGCTTTTCATCTTCAACATTTTTAGTGTCACAAAGGTGACACACTCTTTCATCCCATGGCGTTTTAGGAATTGACCAGCGCCCAGTTTCACTATGGAGCTCGTGAGAATTTGTTCTTATCTTAGCAATGCTTTTTTTTTCTTTACACTTCGAAAAACAGATAGATAATTTTGATCTTCTAGATTAGGGTTGATTATATCTTTATAATACCTTAATTTTATTTTTTCCTCTAAGTCTTTATCACTCCACATTTTCTCCTTAAATTTTGATTTGACGTTTTTTTTTAATAATATCTTTATTCTGCAAAATGGTTTCTTCCATGATTCCCCAATAGTTTAGCCAATACCTGGCATCTTTATTCCATCCTCGCTTGAGTCGATGGTGGTTATGACTTGATTTTGAAGCAATTTTAAGTAGCCTCTTGTATTCCATGTTGTTTAACTTGTTCTTATACATTAGGTATCTAGTCATAGCCATGTTCTCAATGGGGGAGAGGCTTGTTTCTAAGAGGAGGATGGGATAAGGCTATTTCCTTTAATCTTGAGATTATAGGTTATAAAATTCTTTTGTATTTGCCCTATCTTTCTCCAGGATTCACGAGAGACACTACAACCCCAGATTTCACATCCATAAAGAATAATAGGTGTAACAAGAGTCTCAAAGAGGAGTTTCTTCTTATCCCAACTCCAAAGATCAACTGATTTACAATTGTTTTCAAGCCCATAATAAGCTTTCCATCCCCCAATAATCCTTTTCTCAATGCTATAATTCCAATTGAGCTTGTGGTGAATATCA
>JASDQU010739982.1:301001-313348 GCA_032191745.1 Picea mariana
ATGAAATGGTTTTCTGGTGGGCCCCATACTCTAACATGGTAGGAATATATTGCACTTTTCTAGCATACCACTGTCGTATCATGACATCACTCTCCACTTTTTCCCCTACAAGTCCTATCTCATAAATCTGTCAGTCCAACCCCCCTTTTTCACTCGTCACAAGTCCCCTCACCATTGCTGGTCTCCAATCAACACCCTCCATGTCACCTAGTCGTACTCGTCACCTATTTTTCACCTATTATCTCAATCTCCAAATGACCCGTTGGCCATTTATTACAAGTTAACTTATATGTTAAACTTGTTGATCTGTCCCCCGCGCCCAACGGGTATCCGTTCACCCAAAACTAGCCCTGCTCCTTCATTCGCCCATTGTTCATCTTATCCTCACACCAGAAAGTTTCCTTGTCTCCTCTCTGATTCAATCAGTAGCCCAACCACAGCCATTACCACTAATGTTTTGCTTGAATTGCAGGTATTCTTCACAGTGATGGCGCCAAAATCCAAGAAAGCAGAAGCTAGGGAAAATCCTTTCCTACCACCTCCTATCGACCTTGACAAGATCCCATTGGCCGACTAATATCATCTAATATTAGACACAAGGTGCAAAGTTGACTTTGCGGATTTGCATTCGTGGCTCAAGACACTTTCTTAGATCAGAGAGATGAAATCGGGCTCTGGGAATCCAATCTTCCTCTATATCTTTTCCCCCAGGTCCATCATTTCCCTGAATTTTCCCTCAAATGCCAGGCTCATTACCTTCTCGATCAGAGAGCCATAGTCTCGTCATCGAGAGAAACTATGTTCTTCATCACACCAGAGGCCATTGATCAGATGATGCAAATACCCAAAACTAAATCTGCCTCCCCTTTCAATCTCGAAATCTTAAGAGAGTTATACCAGAAACTATATTTTCCTCAAAGAGCCCAGATATTCAAATTTTTCCTCCCACGGGATGCTCAGTTTCCCAAGTCAAATCCCCTATATCCTTCCTCCCTTTTCTTAGAAAATGGAAACCAAGTCATTTCATCACTCTGTTGTTTGCTTGGTTATTTTTCAAACGAATGGGTGGATGAACCTATATTGGGTTTTCTGTCCATTTTCTCTACCAAGGAAAAACCCACCACTCAGTTCGACTATTGAACTTTCCTAGCGGAGAACATTCACGTGCAGTTTTCAAAGTTCGCCACAGAGGGCATGTTCCGGTACTCCTCCATACTGGCTTACATGTCCGTCTTATTTCAAGTGAATAGGTTCTCTTTCTCGATGCAGAAAATGGACAAGGACGGGAAGCCGCAGGCGGTAAAATCTTCGACTTCGTTGCTCAGACGAAGTTCCACAAAGTTCAGTTTCAAACAGTTCATCGAGTAGTTTTACCACCCAGTGGTGAGCATGCTCAGTGGCAGACCAGAACCAAGAATAAATGAGGAGATTCAGATCATTTTACACCTCTCAGACCTTGCAAAAACTAGAGATTGGTATCTTTACCAAAATCACATTGAGATCAGAATATACGGATGCGAGTTAGCTCCATACAAGTTGCCCAAGTATTTACCCATGAGGATTTTTTCCCTGGAGTACATAAGACAGATGATAAATTTAGACGATATACACATTGTGTCTCTGAAGAAGAAACAACAGCTCGGAATTAAAGGGAAAATAGGGTCTTGTATCTGCAATAGTTGAGGTGTTGGGGAGGAAGTAGACAGGTTTTTGAAGGAAAAGAGGTTCGACGCTAGTTTCCTATGGAAATAGGTATCTTTACCAAAATCACATTGAGATCAGAATATACGGATGTGAGTTAGCTCCATACAAGTTGCCCAAGTATTTACCCATGAGGATTTTTGCCCTGGAGTACATAAGACAGATGATAAATTTAGACGATATACACATTGTGTCTCTGAACAAGAAACAACAACTCAGAATTAAAGGGAAAATAGGGTCTTTTATCTGCAATAGTTGAGGTGTCGGGGAGGAAGCAGACAAGTTTTTGAAGGAAAAGAGGTTCGACACTAGTTTCCTATGGCAATATGACCCATGTGGGATCATTTCAGAGATGAGGGTTAAGAATAAAAACATTCCATATGTTCATTCACCCAAGCCCGAAATAGAGAGGTTCACAAATCAAACAGAGTGGGAGGTGAACACTCTGGAAGAGACAGAACAACAACCTCCTCTTGTTATTATCTCACAAACAAACACGCCACAGGTTCCAAAGGAGAAAAGGCCCAGGAAGGATACTTCACCTTCTGTCATTGAAGTCTCGACCGAACATTTCCAATTACACACCAAGAGGAAAAAACCCAGTCATACAACTGACACGGCTAGTGAAAAGGGAACCCAATCCACTACAGCTATGAAAGATGATCAGTCACCACTTATCTCTAGCAGCTAGTAGATCACATCTACTTCTTCATCCAAGAACCAGGAGGATACTTCATTAATCAACCAGCCAAAACAAGAAGGCATCAAATTGAGCATTTTTGAGAAATATGACCTGATCGAGAAGAGGAATCAAACACTGACCAACAACACTTATGCTCAGTTTTGGAAACAGACATCCACAACACAACACAGAATGTTGTCTGCGTTTGATACAGAGAAAGGTAGAATGCACATGGATTTTCTGCAGGCATAGGTACCCAACCCAAAGGCAATCACTGACTACAAAAGGGAAACGTTCAAGTTCCACACCAAAGATGTGCACCCGGCTGATCAAATGGATCTGCGCAGGCAAACTAGAGACATGGTTTTCTCCACTTTGGTGAATACTTCTACTTCGGCTGCTAAACTACAGGTCTCTCTGAGCAATGTTCAGACATAGTTAAATTTAGAAAAGATATCATCCTTTGCAAATGATAACAAAATTAAAATGTTGGAAGAATTGGTCCTCAAGAGCGAGTATGACCCCTCGAATGTGAAAACAGTCAAAGAGATGCTCAAAAAGAAAAATTTTGATATAGCATCTCTGAGGAAACAATTGAAATTGCCACCAACAGAAGATGCACAGGTAAAAGAGATAGCTGAGACAGAAGGTGAGAAGGACGATATGCTCAAGTTGATCATGAAGCAGAATGCACAGTTTAAAGAGATGGAAGCAGAACTGAAAAGGTTAGTGAAGGAGAAGGAACAATCAACGCCTATGGAAGTCATTCCATTGAGCACAGTTCCACTCACAGGGGTAAGCACAGCATCTGTAGCAGAAATCTCCACAGCCAAAATTCCCTTAGCAACTCCACTAACAACTCTGGAAAAGACAGTGGAATTAGCTAAATCCATGGAGGAAATGGACTTGCAAGAGACAGAAATTAGCAAACTAAAAAAGGAGTTTGAGGATCTTCAACAACTCAAGTCTTCTTACCAAACAAGCTACTCCATGGAGAAGAAAACATCAGACAAGCTCAAACAAGAATTGTAGTAACTTCGAAAGCAAACAGTGGCAAGCAAGACACTTGTCGAGGCCAAGGAAAATATTTGGCTGGATATCTCCAAATCCATAAATGAAATATGGCCTATGGTGCAAATCATGTTCGAGCAAAAATAACTAGCACAGAGGAGCAGGAAGGCTATTGAGAAAATAAAAGGAGAACTGGGAGAAATGCCCACAGAAGCCACTGAGATCATTAGATTCCTAAATTCGAAAACCAAGGAAGAATTAGAGGATTTAAAGATTGAAGACAGGATGGAAACCATCCTCGAAGTCAAGAGGGTTCTGACCAAGAGAGGACTTATGTTGTAGTTGGAAGAGAAAGTCCAGACCATGGACTTAGTAGTTCAAATATTTTTCAGTAAGATCGAAGCTATGCAGAAGAAAGGTCTCCTAGACATAATGGTCCTAAATGATAAGTTAATGACCCTTCCTGATTATAAATAGAAGCTGGCCATGGTGACCAAAGATAGTTCAAAATTTTCGGGGGTACAGGGCAGCATAACAGGCAAGGCGTTCTTAGAAACTTTGCAGCCAGACATCAACATACAGCACGAGATCCAGTATGTTTTCATCGTCAGGCCAACTTTTGCCAAGTACACAGAGATGGATGAAATATACCAAAGATTACTCAAATTCATTATTCCCAATCAGCTATGATGGGAAGAGTTATGCAATTTGATCGAGTAGGAGATGAGGTGTCCAAGTCTAGTCAGCAATCAGATCAGACAAAGTCGTGCAGATGACTCACCAACGGCCTTCCCCAAAATCAGCTTGAAGAATTTGACACATCATTAACAGTCCCTAAAGTTTTGTATCTTGTTGAGTTAGTTAGTTAAATTTAGAATCGGCCACTTCCTGATCATTAATGACAGGGTCGTTGTAACTTTTATTATAAATATTTTCACATTAGAAGTATCGAGGGTTGTTGATCTTTATGCCTGAGCAAGCTCTAGTTGTTGTAATTTTTATCAAGAAGTTATTCCAGTAATACAAAGAGAAGTTTAACAGGATTCATGTGTGTCAATTGTTGGTGAAGTTACCTCTATCTGCGTACAAGTTTTTCCTTCTCGGTTATCATATTGTCTTTCTAAATCTCATCTTTAAAGGAAGTTAAAGTTGCAGAATTTATCATTGTGTACTCTATTCTTAATATTTTATAGATTTAAATGTTTTTCCTCTGATGTTATAACAAATAAATTCTTAAATGCTTTTTTGTTTTAACTGATATCTCACCTTTTCAGCAATACACCATTTTTATTCCTAAAGAATTCAGCATTAGCACTATCTCGCCCTGTGAAACGAATCTTGTAAAGGTTGTCTTTAACTTCTATCTTTTAAAAACAGACCCCATAGCCCAATGGAAGCGTAGGTGATATTCATCCACTTCATTCAAAAAAAATACAAACAACTCGGTTATATTCTTTTTAACTAGCCTAAAATCTTGAAAATCCAAACAAATCGAAAGCTCACAGAGAGATCCCTCTCTGAAACTGGTAAGGCTAGCTCCCAGTTTCGAAGCGGTTGGTTAAGGTTACCTCTGTTAGATTTCTTCTTACCTCACAACAACCTCTAGGAATTTACAGAGTCATAACATAAATGGCGACCATACTGGGGATGCACTGAAACAAACTTTCCACCCCTTGTTTTCTTTCCCCTAGAGCAAAGACGACTTTATTTCTAGAAAAAATGCAAAACCTAATATTTACCTAGAAATAATGTTCAGAGGTTGTTAAGGTTTGTGTATAAATAACCAAAATCTCCAAAGGTAGAATAAAATCAACAGTTCTGGCTCCCAAAAGAATTTTTACCAGATCTCATCCTGACCTAGAACCTGCAATAGTAATAGATAATCCCGAAAGACTACTCAGGAAGAAAAGCACTATAGAAATTTCAAGGAGTAACAGCCCACTTCCGAGGTCTTTTTCCATCCTATAAAAGTTAGTTGTTCTTTCAGACCTTTAGTCCGAGATACCCTTTCGAACAAGTCTTTTCAGGACAAAATATGACAGTTTTGTCAGTGAAACGGTCTTAGACCAAACTGTTTTTCAGCCCATGACCCCTGAGATACTTTCTTCTAGAGCTGAAGTTGAGCAACGTTTTCACTCCAAGAATGATAAGATCAAAGACCTAGTCACAAATATTGGTCAAGCCTTAGACAAGCTCCATCTTCAACAGTCTGTCAAACTTCCTGTTTTAACCATTGCTGCAGTTTTTGCTAAACCCACACCAGGTCACTCCATCCCTCCAAGCTCTTTGTCCTCTATACCTTCAGGCATTTCCTCCCCTGTCACACAGGTTGTTGTTCAGCCTCGTCCACCAATCATTGCGGCAAGATATGCTCCCTTGGTATTAGTTGCTCCTTTACATGACATGCCCCAATATTATCAAACTAGACTTCCACAGTTCGATAGTACCGACCCCTTGAATGCACAACAACATGTTGACAAAATGAACAATTACTTTGACCTGCAAGAAGTAGATGAAGTTGATGAACAGATGAGATTATTTGCACAAAGCCTAACTGAAGAGGTGAAAAAGTGGTTCAAAACTTTACGTGTTGCTACCATTATTGACATTACTATTTTCCATCAAACTTTCCTAGACCAATGGGAGGTAAAGAAAAATCCTCTCCAAATTCTGTCGGAGTATGAGAACATCAGAAGAAACCAAGGAGAGATAGTGCAAGATTACTGCACTTGTTTCAACAATCTATACAATGTTATCCCGACTGAAATCAAACCACCACAAGGTTTAGCATTAATAAAGTTTCCTGATGGTTTTGACGTTGACATGTCATATCAATTAAGGGAAAGAAATGCAACAACTCTGGAAGAAATGAAAAAAAGTGTCGTCAGTGTAGAAGCAAATCTTTTGGCCAGCAGGGTCAGGCAAAGAATAGAAAAGAGGGTCACCATTAAGGAAGAACCTTCTACTTCCTCATCTGATGCCAAACTAGATTCTCTAGCTAGAGCTATGGATAAAATGATGGAGAGACTCACCACAAATGACAGGAACCCACCTAGGGAGAACCAAGCTACCCCTCAAATCAGAAACCCGAACTTTAGGAGAAATCCACCTCAGATTAGACAAAGAGATCCTAGGGATCAATGGGAACAAAGGGGACCTAAGCATCAGATTAGACCACCTCTCCAAAAAAACTATGATGATGATGAGGAGGAAGTTATTGAGGAGTTTTATGATGCTCATATAAATCTAATGGGTGATCATGATCACGATCATGAGTTTATTTTCCTCACCCAAGAAGAACATGAAATCTTTCTCCTTTCGCAAACAGAGGTGAATGAGGAAGCTGAGAATACAGAACAGCAAGCCTTTGAGAATGCTATAATGGAGATTCACAGGCAATATAACCTTAGGAGTAGGAAGACTAACGAGAATTTTCCGAAGAAGGTTGCTGAAACCAAGAAAACCTCAGAAAATCCTCCCAAGAAAGCCCCTGGGTGTAATGACACTAAATCTGTTACGCAAAAAACTCCAGAAATTCTTAAGAGAACAAGTCGTACATAAGTTTCATCAACCATTCAAACAGTTGCACCTATCCGCAAAGTCTCTGTCGATAAATCAGAAGTACAGAGTTTAAACAAAACCACCTCTCTTTTCAACCTTGAAGGGGAACTAGAAAAATTGAAGATTCTCATTCCCCTCTCTGAGTTGATGAACAAGAACGCTTATAGGTCTCAGGTGATAAAATATTTAAGTATCAAACCCGATATGGGTACCAAAACCTTGAATGTTGGATCTGTACTCCACTCTGACACAGTAAACCTTGCTGATGACCAACCTGAGCTCATGTTTGGTCCTGAAGTTGACGGTCAAATTGATAATGGCGTCGTGGCTCCTTTTTACATCAGCCTAAATATTCATTCTCTGATATTGCACAACGCTATGCTAGATTCAGGTGCTTCTCACAACCTAATTCCCAAAGCCGTGATGGAAAAGTTGGGACTCAAGGTCACCAGGCCCTACAAAGATTTGCATCATTTTGACTCCAGCAAGGTCAAATGTATAGGCATGATTAAAGACTTATGCATCACCTTGGCTCAAATCTCGGTGAAGTGTTTGGTGATGGACATCGTCATGGCAGATATTCCCCCCAAGTATGGGATGTTGTTGTCAAGGTCTTGGGGAGCTAACTTGAGAGGAACCCTGCAGCTAGATATGTCCTATGCCACCATTCCAGTTTTCGGTCAATAGAGAAGACTTTACAGAGAAACATTGATGAAGTACATGGTCAGTAGTCAGGAAAAGCCACACAATTACCCACTATATTCTTCACACTCTGACCTGGGTTCTTTTATTCTATATAATGATGGTGATCTTGAAGAACAAATCGCACAACTGGAAGATGATGCACCTGATCCAAAGGACGATAAAGCGACTGTCAAAGTAAGAAACCCCATGGTTGAGGAAAGTGAGGAATTGTCAGCAAACTTCTGGAGCATGGTCTTCGATGGTGTTGTGAGTAAAGAAGGGGTTGGAGCGGGAGTGTGGATGTATAACCACAGATCAAAATACTCTGAGAATCATTCCTATAAATTGAACTTCCAATGTACTAACAACATAGCCGAGTACGAGGCTTTAATGCTCGACCTGAAATTGTTGAAGAAGGTTGGTGCTAAGTAGGTAATGGTAAGGAGTGATTCTGAATTGATTATCAAGCAAATCAAAGGTGAGTATGCAACAAAACATCCCAGACTTAGAGCCTATAGGAATGTTTTAGATGATCTTCAATGCTTTACTGAGGTTGACTTGTAGGTGATGCCTAGGGGACAAAATATCCTCGCAGAAGGACTGGCTACGTCAGCAGCTACCTGTAAAATCCCTTTTTGTCCCACTCGCAAGTACACAGTGAGGTGAAGTGCAGACCCACCATTCCTGACAACATCAGATATTGGCAGGTATTTGGAAATGATGATCAAATTGAAGATTTTCTGCAATGTAAAATGAGTTTGAATGTACAAACATAGATTTAGAAAATGGTAACAAAATTGCAAATAAATCTGTTCTTGAGAATAGCAGTGTAAATACAATAGATGCTGAAGAATTCAATGAAAATGATGTAGATTATGATATCCTGCAATTGAAAAATAATGTATTACCTATAGGTTTAGTTCCGTTGGAAGATTTGTTTGATTTTAATGATGTGGCCAAAAAACCTAAAATTTAAGCTAGCAGTAAAGAGGTTGAAGATTGCAACATAGGAACAGAAGAAAACCCCAAAATGGTAAAACTATCTAAATCCCTGCCACCCGAGCAAAAAAGCAAATACATTGCACTTTTTAAGGAATATATAGATGTTTTTTCTTGGGGTTATGAGGACTTAAAATCCTATGACACAAGTATCATATAGCACCAGATTCCCATAAAAGGAAAACACAAACCTTTCAGACAGAAACTTAGGAGAATTAATCCTAAGTTGCTTCCCCTGATAGAGAAAGAAATCAAAAAGATGTATGATTCCAAGATTATAGTCCCCTTGAGATTTTCTAAATGGGTTTCTAACCTAGTTCCAACCAAGAAGAAAACTGGCGAGATCAGACTCTGTATAGATTTCAGAAATTTGAACAAAGTCTCCCTCAAAGACAATTACCCTTTACCCAAAATGGACCATATCTTACAAAAGGTGGTCGGATCTAGTAGGATCTCCTTATTGGATGGTTTCTCTGGTTACAACCAAGTTCTGGTCCATCCAGAAGATCAAGAGAAGACATCGTTTACCACACCATGGGGAACCTTCATGTATGTGAAGATGTCGTTTGGTCTGATGAACGTTGGGGCTACTTTCCAAAGAGCAATGGATATTGCCTTTGTGGATGAGATTGGAAAATTTATAGTCATTTATCTAGATGATGTAACTGTTTACTCCAAATCCGACGAAGAACATTTACTCCACCTCAAACGTGTGTTTGAGAAGTGTAGGAAATTCAAGATTTCATTGAATCCTAAGAAAAGCCTCTTCGGGTTAGAGGAGGGAAAACTACTGGGACACATAATCTCAAAAGATGGAATTAAAATAGATCCCAGCAGGATAGAAGCCATCCATAAGGTGGAACACCCTAGAAACCTCAAAGAAATACAATCTTTCATTGGCAAAATAAATTTCTTTAGAAGATTCATACCAAACTTAGCCAAACTTCTCAGGAATATCACCAATATGTTAAAAAAGGACACCAAAATAAAATGGAATGCTAAGTCCAAACAGTCATTTGAGCAAGTGAAACATTCTTTCACCAAAGCTCCAGTTCTGATTAGCCCAGACTATACCAAAGACTTTTACCTCTTCTCCTTCGCATCTAAGCACACTATAGCAGCGGTATTGTTGTAGAAAAATAGTGAAGGGTACGAGCAACCCATAGATTCTTTTAGTAAAGCCATAAGAGATGCAGCATTGAACTGTAATATTATGGAGAAACAAGCCTTCACCCTGGTAAAGGCTATAAAATATTTTAGGGTCTATATTCTCCACTCTCACACAATTTCATACATCCCAAACACAGTGGTTAAAGATATTCTGACCCAGTATAATCTAGATGGCATAAGAGGAAAATGGATTGCGGTCATTCTGGAATATGACATTGAAATAAAACCTACTAAACTGATCAAAGGACAGGGTTTGGCCAAACTGATGGCTGAGTCTAATTTTCATGCTTTAGATATTAACTTTTTTGCCGCAATAAATGGACCGGAAGAGCAGGCGACTCCAAACATAAAAGAGGCATTCTTAAACTCCCCTTGGTACGCAGACCTCATTTTTGTACTCCACAATTTACAGGCTCCTCCAGGTTTGACTAAGACCAAAGCTAGATTTATTAAATTGAAAGCATTGAAATTTTGTATTTTGGAAGGAAATCTCTATTGGAAAGATCCTGGTGGTATCTTGCTTAATTGCTTGTTAAAAGATGAAGCTGACAAAGTTCTTCAATATTTTCATGCAGGAGACTATGGTGGGCACCTGAGCTGGAAGACCACAACCAACAAGATTCTGAGAGCTGGCTTTTACTGGCCTACTCTTTTTGTTGACGTTCACCATAAGGTTACTTCTTGCCACAAGTGTCAGATTTTTTAAGGTAAAAGGAAGCTTCTGCCACTCCCAATGAAACCCATCTCGGTTGAATCTCCTTTCCAACAATGGGGGCTAGACTTCATTGGTGAAATACATCCTCCCTCTTCAGGCCAACATAAATGGATCCTTACGGCCACCGACTACTTCACCAAGTGGATCGAGGCTATACCATGCAGGCAAGATATTGACTCTGTCATCATCAAGTTTTTAGAAACTAACATTTTGTCTCATTTTGGATGCCCCAAAAAAATTATAACTGACAATGCAACGGCTTTCATATCCAAAAAGCTCATAGATTTGTGTAATCAATATCATATTACTTTGGGACACTCGACGGCTTATTACCCATAGGGAAATGGGCTAGCTAAGTCTTCTAACAAAAGTTTGGTGAACATTCTCAGAAAGACACTGCAAGAAAACAAGAAATCATGGCATAACAAGTTGGTTTTCGCACTCTGGGCTGACAGAATAAGCACCAAAAGATCGATTGGTATGTCTCCATACCAGTTGGTGTATGGCATCGAAGCAATTTTTTCCCTTTCATTAGGAGTTTCTGTCATGAAGCTATTGTAGGAAACACAAGAAGAACCAAATGATGTCCAGTGAAGAATAAATCAAATGATCCACCTAATGCAATCCAAAGAAGAAGTTTACAATAGAACTCAAGTGATCTAGGAAAATATTAAAAAGATTTATGACAAGAGAACCAAAGAGGATAACTTTGAATTAGGTGATCTAGTTTTGAGGTGGGACTCCAGAAATGAAGATAAAGGTAAACATGGAAAGTTTGATAGCTTGTGGAAGGGTCCTTACACCATTCAGGCTTTCAGAGGAAATAATGCCTTTATAATTGCTAACAATGATGGATCAGACCTGTCAGGGGGACCTATAAATGGCAGGATGATGAAGCATTACTTGTCACCTCAGTAGAGAGATCACCATTCCATTCCATTGTATATATCATTTCTTTTACAAGTCTTTTAGGTGTAGGTGGTTTTTTTTTAGGTGTTTGAAGCCCGCAAAGAAGGCCCTAAGACACTAAAAATGTCATCAAAATTTCTGAAATAAAGCAAGTTAGATAACAGAAGAAGCTCTAGAAGAAATTCTTCAAGATCACAAGAAACGGGATTCTTGGCATCTCGCAAGGAGGATACCATCCCCAGGTGGAGCCATTGTTATAACCCTATAATTTATAGGATCAATTGTTGATTGTATTTTTGTCCCTTCAATGTTTTTGACTTGCAGAAACTACTACATCTTGATAAGAAAAAAAAAATGAGAAAAGAATAAAAGAGGGCATAAAAGAAATTAAATAAATCCCCATGCAATAACAATGGCTTGATCCATATAGTCTAATCATGGCCAAGCCCTTTTAAATTGATGTTGATATGATTAGTGAATAAGCTTGGCTAAACTGTTTAATCTTGGCCAAGTAGATAGGCTAGCTAGTGAATAAATTTGACTAAAATGCCCAATCTTGGTCAAATAACCCTAAGGTAGAGTAATTTCTTAGTCCAACAGTTTAAAATAGGCTAAATGTCATAGGGAAGTAGGTTAGAACTTAGGTTGGAGCATAGGTTAGTTGGCTTGATTTCAATAAAACATGCATGATGATCGATGTTAATTCATATCTTTGAAGTTTGAAAGTATGATTGCCTGACCCCCATGGTGATAAAAGCAGGGAAAGTTGAGCAAACCCACAAAAAGGCATAAGCCTAAGTCCCCACTGTAGATATCATTTCGCGTTGGCAGATTAAAGAGAGCGCACAACTGAACGGCTGAGACATCGGTGCTTAGATCTACAGTCAACAAGTCTTTCTAGACCCCCCCCCCCCC
>JASDQU010739983.1:0-17719 GCA_032191745.1 Picea mariana
CTCTATGGATATTCCACCACTTGTGAATAAGGTGGAGGAGCGCCACCGCTGCCGTGAACACCACCAACGCTAATGATATTTGATCTGCCATTGTTATTTGTATCAATGGATATTGATTCTGATCTTGCAGAACCTTTGCCCCGCCCTGGGCTCTTTATCATGCTCGATCAATGAGTAGTTGAAACTATTAGACGCCCTGGGATATGGAAGATGAACACAGGGTTGCTGACCAAGTTTGTTGTCGATGTCCCCTACATGGATCAAAATTGAACACGTCAGAGCCATTCAAGAGGCTTCCAACACGTATAAAATGGATCAAAATTGAACACGTCAGAGCCCGTCAAGAGGCTTCCAACACGTCCCACAAGTATTAAAAAAAATGTGAATTTTTGGTTTTGCCTTTTCTTAAAAGGAAAATCTTTATTCAAAATTCCAAATAAAGGGTTAGGTTTTAAAATACCGGTCATATAATTTGGGCATTCATGGGGGAGGTTCAACATTAACGCTTCTGACGAAGCCCATGTTGCTGTCAGAAGCCCATGTTGCTGGTCATGGAGCGATAATAACTGAAGGTTTGGCCAATCAGCGACCATCCAGTCGACCCACGAGGCAGATGGACCTCTTTATTACTCCTTTTTGGGTGTCTATGGATATTCCACCACCTGTGAATAAGGTGGAGGAGCGCCACCGCTGCCTTGAACGCCACCAACGCTAATGATATTTGGTCAGCCATGGGCGCTCTATCAGTGTATATTGATTCTGGAGAACCTTTGCCCCGCCTTGGGGGCTTTATCATTTATCATTCTCGATCAATGAGGTTGACAAGTAGCTGAAACTACTGTGGAAGATGATCACTGTGACAGATCCCAACATTTGTAGTATTTGAGATCGTTTATTATTATTTGCATAAATCCAAAAACGTTAATTAATTCATTTGTTTTTCCAAGATTCCATAATACATTCTCTTTTGAACTTATCTCATATTCTTCCCYCATATTTTCATCCCCTCTATGTGGGGAGCTTACTCTGCCATCCTATTCGTCTCAATGCATATCAACCCCTTCTCCACGAATAATATTTTGATCCATAGTGTGATTTCTTCTAGCAACCTTCTTCTAGGACTAGTTGCAAACTTTCTTTCAACACTATTGGAAGATTTGTTGCATACAACAATGCAATCCAACATGTATCTTTCTCTCACATGATCAAACTAGAAATTGATGGCTTTGGCCCATTTATTATCCAAAGATTTCAAATGACCGATCACTTCTTGGTCCCAAACCAAAGTTTCATAAGCTTGCCACACAGATTTAATCTTTATCGATCTCTTTACCCATTGAAGAAATAAACAAAGGAAACTTAATAAAGAAAATTTTATGCATATATGAATATATGTACCTTTGTTTCCATATTTCGAGTGCAGATCTCGGGTCTCTTGTCGCGTGGACTCATCCTCTTTCTCCTAGATCTATTCTTATATCTTTTTTCTGGAAGGTTTTTACATCATGTCCTTACTCCACCATGTAGCACAAAATCCTTATTGGTAACAGAACCAATTGTTGGCTCAGGTTTTAGACCCAAGATTCAAAAGGGTTTACCATCGAGTACCCCATTTGCATCAACATATTCAATATTTAAGGACTGAATAAGATCTCACCCGAGATACACATGAGCATCACAAAGGCCAAATGTTTATGCATATCATGACAAAACAATATAGACAAGAAATTCTTAGCTAAGAGTTGCACATTATATATTATTCATTCATATAAGTGATTCACAATCTAACATCTATAAAAACATACATTCATAATAGAGTACATGATAGGAAGTAGAAACTTGGGCCTCATGTCTTATTTCATTCATCACAATGAAATATTCCGATAGATGGAGGGTTGTAGCCTACCGAGAGACTCATTAATATTAAACCAAAGATCAAAGAATTAGATGTCAATCAACTTTCTCATATTATTCTTACATCTCTATAATAACAATGAATCTCGCATCAACTAGAAGTTGACCATCAACCAAGAACCAATAATTAGCAAGAAGTTAACCCATTCCTATTTGCATGCATTCCTTATATCTTTACGGAAGCATGGCAATCATAACAAATTTTAATCTCACTAACAACCTCGACTGTGGTCCCCAAGGTGTAGGACAGTCGGTGATGGAGTGTGTTGTTAAGCCACTTCGTGTTGAAAAGTCATCGATTGGAAACCTGCGGGGACAAAAAATCCAACCATGTTAAGGGTTGGTGTGGCTCAGGCCGGGTGCGATCCCCGGGTGATTTTGACGGCTTAGATGCCCTTGAGTCGTGGTTTCTCAAGCCAAAGGTTAATCCCACTGCCAAGAAGGTCTAGACAAATTAACAAACAAAAGAAAACAACCTCGACTGTGACCAATCGGTCTATTGCAAAAATAGTTACAATCATTATGGTGATATTTAGGGATTTGATATGCATGTGATGTTTACAATTCCTTGCATGCAATGTAAAACTGGATGGCACCTTGTTGAAGGAAAATCTCCTTGCGGACAGGTAGATCTCCTCTTGAGAGCTAGACTCTTAAGTCTTAAGACAAAAGACACTTATCATGGTCATTGACTTCCTTTTAGATCTACATAAACTAATGTGTGAAGAGGAAGGAGAAAAGAAGTACCTTTTACTGGTGTTTGTCTCTACACAGTCCAAGTTGAGTTCCAATCTTTCGCTCCTCGATAAGCTCTATAGACAAACAAAAGTACAACCACTTCCTACTCTAATGAGATTAGTTTGAAGCAGATCTATCTATTAGAGACAAGTTCATGTGAGATTAAGCACAAACTAGAAAGAAACAGGCCAAGAATATTATATTGATGAGAACAACAACAAAGGAAACTTACAACCGTAGATGTGAGTGCAGCAACTTCATCAAGTCCTCCTTGTCTAACCCTTGCTCAAAAGACCCACGATCAGAATGACAATAACTTCACTGATTATTCTCCTCTACTTCATTGTGTGTTTCCTATGAGATCATAGGTTTCATGCCTTCCATCCTTTCCCCTTTCACCATGACAAAGCCTGTTTAAATAGGCTTGGAGAGGCCCAACTACTTGAGATATCTTTAGAGTAAGTTGAGGATTTTCCTCCTTTAGTTATGGATCTTCCCTTTGATCATGGCTTGGTCAAGGATTCAAATCCAATTGCCTTTAGATATTGAGAGGATCTTCCCCTCGTTCTTCTCAACAAACAAATTTTTTGCTTAGAATAGGTAGTGCTCTCTCAAAAGGGGTGTCAGAGCGTTATAGCGCTCCATGGAAATGTATAGGGGGTGCCAACACTCCTGATAGTAGTCGAGCTCCACAAAAAGGGCAGACAAGCGTTATAACGCTCCCTAAGAGTGTATAGGGGAGGGCCAACACTCCTGAGAGAGGTATAGGGGAGCGTTCTCCTCTAAAAAACTCAATTTTAGTGGTTCTTTCAAATGGCAAAGGGTTCATAAACCCAGTTAACCATTCCTCTTCTTCCAAATCAAATGTTTGAGGTGTTTCAAGTGTCTTTTTGATGTCATTATAGATATGACATAGGCATTATGGAAGTATGTTTTTCCTGACACTTGCGACACTTGTGAGCAAAATGCGACACTTGCAACACTTGTAATGATGACACTTGCGACACTATCGAAGTGAGTAATTTCGATGTGTAACAGATTGCCCCCCAAAGTATGAATTTAGAAGATGAGAAATGATAACTGAAATTCTTTGTAGACTTTCAAGAAAGGGTATAGATGCAGAGAACCTNAAAGACTTGCAAGATATGGCCGCCATAAAATAAACTACGGATCCATAATTGTATTGATAAAAGGTATAGACACCGAGGATTCAGTGTGGATCTATACACATATGACCTGAACTGATCGTAGCCATGAAGAATACATAGTGGATCCACAAGATGACAAGACATAGCCACGACCAATAAAAAATGGATCTATGTGACAGTATATGTGTCATTGTTCAAGAGAAACTCCTTCACAACTTGGGCAAAGTCCATATCAGAGTGATTACTCAACCCAGGGTCTTCTTACCAATCCCGATGTAGTACAAATCTAACCATGTGAATAGATGTATTGATGTCGAACATGACAAAACCACTTGATTACCGGTCAATGATGTAAACCGTTAACAAGCGCGAGGGAGATCACCATTGATGTCAATGATTCCCAAGGTACTCTAGTACATTCCAACGAATGTGAATGGATGACTTGAATTCGAACATCTGTGGAATCATCCGATCAGAGGTCAATGATGTAAACCCACTGTCAGACGTGAGGAGGCCTACCATTGAGGCATGCGGGTCCCAAAGTACTAATTGGTTTCTAAGTCTAGTTCTCCGATAATGTGTTGAACTCGACAAGAATAGACTCATCGAAGGAGGGCCTTGATGTATCCCCCATCAACGACACAAAATAGACACAGAGATGTAATTGGTAGATCAAATGAACATCGACTGACATGGGTATTGAGACAAGATATTTGTGATGGTTGACCCTCGAGGCGGATACTTCTCTTGAACACTGAGGCACGACAACATAAGCATGTCATGGACCAAAACTTGATGATGCAGTGGATGTTGTGACTTACGTCAGGTGACCCAAAGGATTATAGGAAACTCAAAGGATTGGCTCAATGCAGAGGTTCAGTGGATTGAAATGTGTGCAAAGACAAGGTGCCATGTTCAAGGGAAACCATAAGAGTTACTTGGTGATGTTCTCAAAAACTGTTTTGCTTGCTTCTTTCAATTTTTTCCCCCATCCAGATAGATGAGTACCTCTTTTTGATTTAACGAGCTCGAGGAGGGTAACACATGCTCAATATAACTCACCTTCGGTAAGTTCCTCTTCCTTTGTTTAGCGAACTGAAATAAGTAAGGGTTCGGTCCCATATGGGCCTATAGATGTTTGTTTAGCGAGTCCAAAGACATAAAACTCTAAAGTTTTTCATGATTATAGAGTCTAGAAAAACACTTAAAAGTGAACTCTCTCAGTTCCTTTTTCATAAAGTTAGTCTCACAAGGCCGAAAAAGAGATAAACTACCACTCAAAAGACGCCCTTTCGAACCTTTTAATGAGTGTGAAAGGAAGCAAGATCACTTGATGATCTTTTCATATTTAGAGAGTCTGAAAAGAGTTTAAAGACGACTCCATGGGGTTCCTTTTTCGTATAGCCACACGGGTCTGAATAAGAGATAAAAGTTTACCCGATGCGTTCTTATATTCTCGAGCTTGAGAATGAACTAAGACTATGCTCATGGATATGACAAGGTAAAAAACGATCAAAACTGCTCTGAAATCTGTAATGTCAAAACTGCAATCCAGAGGTTTAGTGAGGTCGTCATGTTTTTAAGGAAACCCAAAAGTAACTATACCTTATAAAAAATGGAAATTTATAAATAGTAATACAAGGAAAAATCTTCAATTACCATTTCATTTGCATAAGGATTTGTAGGAGTGGAGATTCTCATTTTGGAGGTGGATCTTGTTTTGCTTGGCACCAAAGCTACGGTTAATCATTTCTCTCGCCATTTGGACTAGGTAAATCTTCATTTCCTCCTCTTTCAATTACATGGTTCAAAATTAGTTTTTACAACAATACTTGAATAAAAAATCGAAGCCCTAGGTCATCCAAAAGAAGGTCAAATCGGCTCCTATTCAAAACTATGGAAAAAGAACACCTATTTACAAAAACACCTTTAGGAGGTTGTAGTATGGATGCCAACACGTTGATTCTTGAGTGGATTGGTCATTTTTGCTAAGGAACACAATAAGAAACCCAAAATGTGCCCACGCAGCCATCGAATGTGGATGAAAGTTATTTTGATTTAAAACGTTTTATTGTAGGCTATGGGGAGTGCATAGTAATATTGAGTAATAAAAAGGGGGCGTGATTCTTTTTGAACAACATAGACAATGAATTTCAAGTTTTTTTCAATTACTAAAAAAATTGCCGAAAGTGTGAATAATGAAGTTTTTTGTTCTCTTTTTTTTGTTTGCAGGTGATTTCAGCAACAACCATGATTGAATGGAAGGAATGGGAGCATGAGCTCGATTATTTGGCTGCTTTGTGGAGTCCTCACACGTGGGCCGTGTTGAGAGATTGTGGCCTTCTCAAATTCTTCAAACTGCAAAAGATGAAGAAAGAGATCCTTCTGCTTGAGTACATAATCAGTTTGTGGGATGTCACAGAGAAAGGGTTTCGAATTGGAATGTAGCTTCTAACCATTGAGTTGGAAGATGTATACTTCTTGACTGGCCTCTCAAAAAGAGGGGCTACTATAGCCTTTTTCGGATAGAGGGTGCTTCCTGATCCTATGGATGTGTACCTGGCACGTCATTGTGTCCCAAGAGAAAGACTGGTGGGAGGTAGAATCCCAATGAAGGATATCAGAGAATTACCCCTTCGGTCTATTGTATTCGCCATCATGAGTGTGATAGGAAGCACCAGTGCACATCTGGCATAAATATCATAGGTAGCTTATGGTGTACAGTGTTTAGAGCCAACATTGTTTAACTGGAGCATAGGGTTTCTTCGGAATGTGAAGGAACAGATTTCAAGATGTAGAATAGGGCAAAAGCAGCTTGGATATGGTTCTTTCTTGGTCTCATTCTTCTTAGAGCGCATCCCTCAGATGCAACCTCAGATTGCATTGGTGGTACGACCAGTGGGAGAACCACAGATGGAACAATGGACTAGTCTGTCTCCGAGACTAGTGGCAGAGTCAGAATTTCACTTCACTGGTGACTTCTTCGCTTGGTTAAGATGCCAATATCTTTGGATAGAAGACTTTCCATATGCCAAGGTGGACTTTCGCAGGAGTATGGATCTAATTCTACCAGCGAGAGAAGGTTGGGATGTGTCAGGTGAGAGACCAAACAATACCTTGTCTAGTGTTTTTATGTTTTTTAACGTATGTATATTTTTTTTGGGTACATAGAAGAGTTTCTAACGGATGTATCGTTTTCAACATGTAGACAAGGGAGCAGTGCATCCGACTGAGATACCAGTACTGGGACATCGCGGGGATGCTCAGGTTGCAGTAGATTCGAGGGCACCAATGATAGGTCTTCGAGAGGTTGAAAGAAACCTTCAAGGCCTTACGATGGGTATCCCTCCTCTACAGAGGGGAGAAGTGCCCTTACATCTACAGAGACACACCGTGGGGGGGCCGAGAATGTTAACTCTCTACTGAGACGAGTAGTTCACATAGTGATGTGTTACTCTCAGCATAATGCAATGCAGAGAGATTAGAGTTTCTCTGGTGATTGTATGTTTTGTATGACTTGTCGGACGATGTTGTATGGGTGTGAAGACCCAAAATTTTGCTCTTCCAAATACTTTTTTGATGTAATCAAAACATTTTTAGTCACGCTATGTATATATATACAGTTCCAAGTTTTTACAGTGCCAGAAGATTTGTAAATGATGATGTCTTTAATGTGATGTGTTTTAATTTACATGTGGTGTACAATTTGTTTTCCTTCATGAAACCTTATCTATGGGCAAGATACAGATCCATGATGTAATTGGCTAACGAATCCGAAACATTGTTGAGTTCTCTTGGAATATGTTTGTATTCAATGTAATCAAATATTCGTTCAAGACGACGAACCCGTAGGTGGAGACGTAGAAGGATAGGATTATGAATAGCATAGACATGATTAAGTTGGCAGACCATGAGTTGTGAGTCTAGGTTAACAATCATACGAGAGATACCTAGGGAGGAGGCTTTGGTCAAAAGTTCGATGACAGCATGATATTCTGCCATGTTATTAGTCGTTGGTCCTAAGAAAATACCTCTTGAACTCACCAACTCATCAGATTGGTAAATGACTCATGCTACAGAAGCAACGTTCTGGGTGTGTCGACTAGCGCCATCTGCAAACCCGACAAAGATAGGAAAGGAAGATGTCATTCGTGCATGAAAACACAAGACACAGTTATGAGTGGAAAAGGTAAAAACTCGAGCACATAAAAGAAACAGACACACCAAACCAAAATACAATAATGTACAAAGTACACATGCTAGGTGATCTAGGCATAGTACTTTTTAAGGTAAAGCCCATTCCGAGGCTCTCCCAGGGAGATTCCATCATAATCGACTAACTCATAGGTGCCTCTGTGCAAAACACGTTTCACAATGTAAGGGCCATGCCACAGAGGTTATAACTTACCTGTCCCTAGTTTGTCATGAGCCTGGTCATAGACAAGGACTAAGTATCCTTCCGCAAAAGTTTGAGGATGGATGGATTTGAAATATTGATTTTTTATCCATTTCTGATGTGCCTCATTAATGAGAGTGGCATCATGACATGTTTCGTCCAGTTTGGTTAGATATAAGAAACATTCTTCTTCGGTAGAAGTATGGGGTAGGAGTTCTACTTTAAGTTTCAGAGATGGAATCTCACACTCGATTGGTAAAACAACTTCGATGCCATACACTAACTGGAAAGGAATGAACCTAGTTGCGGTTTTCACGGAAGTACAGTAAGCCCAGAGAGTGGAGAAAAGTTGTAGATGCTAGGATGTCTTATTTTCCCCTACCATACGTTGAATCATGGTTTTAAGGACCTTGTTGATGGCTTCAACTCGTCCGTTGGCCTGAGGATAGTATGGGGATGAGTTTTCATGGCGAAAACCCAACTTGGCATGCAATTCAGTCATCATCTGGTTCTTAAAGTGTGAACCGTGATCAGTGAAAATGGTGCTTGGTACACCAAAATGAGTTATGATGTGGTTAAAAACAAAAAGAGTTGCGGTACGACCATCGTTCAGAAAGGTAGGCATAACCTCAGCCCATTTTGTAAAGTAATCGACGACGACGATTATATAACCATGCCCCCCGATTGAGGTAGGCTTAGACTGCATGAAATCAATACCCCACTTGGAAAAGGGGCCGATGGCGATAATGGGGTGCAATGTAGTTTGGTGGGTGCGTGGCTTGTTGTTAAAAACTTGGCAGGGTGGGCATTTTTTGACGGTCGTAATACAATCTTTGAAAATCGAGGGACAAAAATAGCCGGCACATAAAATTTTCTGGGTTGTAGCCATTCCCAAAAGGTGACCGCCATAGGATCCAAGGTGACATTCATTCAGAATGTGTTCATCCTCTTCATGAATCAAACATCGTCGAAGGATAGTATCAATACCATGGCGATACAAGGTGCCGCTGACGATAAGGTAATGACGAGAATGGTGGCAAATACGTCAACGCTCTTCATGGGAAATGTTAGGCTAAAAGCATTGGGTTTGGAGATAAAGGAGGATATCTCCATACCAAGGATCAGAGGTGCTGATGAGGAAAAGAGTTTCTTCAGGGAGAGAATCTATGGGCTCAATATCTTCATCAGCATGGGGAAGGTCGTAGATAAGCTCTGCAAACACCAGGGACTTTTTGGATTTGGACTTTGCAAATTCAAGATCAAATTCCAGAAGGATGACGATCCATTTGGAGTATTTGCCCCCAAGCACTTGACGTGTCAAGACATGGTACATGGGGTTCGAGTCCACGATAATAGTGGTGGTGCATGGCAGGATGTAATGGTGAAATCTATGGACAGCGGTGGCGACTGCCAGAGCCAGTTTCTCTACATGTGAATATCGGAGTTTGAGTCCAGATAGGCTCTTGCTCAGGTAATAGATCACATGTTCCTCACCGTTGGGGTCCTCCTAAACTAACACCATCACAATAGTGGAAGTGGAGGCAATTAAGTAAGGGATGCAGTCCTTTGTATACTCTAGAGGATGCAACAAAGGTGTGTGGGTCAAGGCATGCTTGAGAGCATCAAATGATCATTGAGCGATGTCATCCTAGATGAAAGGGGTGTTTTTCTACAACAATCGCATGAATCCTTTAGTTATCTAAGGTTAGTTACAAATGAAACAGTGAAGGAAGTTTTCTTTCCCTTTCAAACTTTGGAGTTGGGTCAAACTAGTAGGTGGGGGTAAGGCCAGAATAGCCCTAATATTTAAGGGAGCCACCCGAATCCCATCCTTAGAGACAACGAAACCGAGGAGTCGACTGGATTCGACAACAAAAATACACTTATGTGGGTTCAAACGGATATGGTAAAACCAACATCAAAGAAAAATAGCCCATAGGTGATCAACGTGATCTGATCGATTGGATGAGTGGGTAGGTAAGTCGTCGAGGTAAGGTTTTTCAATATGCTTGATATCATGGAAAGAGTATGACATAGCCTGCTGGAAAGTAGCACCAACATTTTTGAGACCAAAAGGTAGCTTCCGATACGCGAAAGTTCCCCATGGGAAGATAAAGGTTGTCTGATGTTGATCAGCGGGTAAAATTTCAATCTGGTTATACCCGGAGAAACCATCCATGAAAGAGAAGATTACGCTCCCAACACAATTATCAATGATCTAGTCGATGAAGGGTGTAGGGTAGTTGTCCTTTGGACAAGCCTTATTTAGATCCGGATAGTCAACGTAGACACGAATGGTCGCCTGTTTTTTGGCAACTAGAACAAGGTTGGAGACCCATTTTGTCAAAGGGACAGGATAGATAAAGGTAGATTGCAAAAGTTTCTCAACTTTTGCCTTTATAGTTGTGATTTTCTTGGGATGAACTGGGCGGAGTTTCTGTCAAATAGGTTTCGCACCTAGGTAAGTCTTTATTTCATGTACGATGATCGAGGGGTCGATCCCTGGCATTTCTTCGTAGCTCCAAGCGAATACATCGCAAAATTCTTTAAACAGAGCGGTGTAAGATACCACCTCTTCGGGTGTGCAATTAGCACCAAGGTTAATGTTTTCCACAATGCCTTCCTTAATCGAAATATCAATAATGATCGTAGTATAAATATTACCTAGATTCCCCTCAGAAAGAGTATCTTGTGTGAGGATGGGAGATTGCGGAGAATTGGTAACATCAAGAGGGAAGACAAAGTGTATGTCTTTGTGAATTTCTTCTAGAGGCGGAAGAAAAGAGGATCGATGATGGTTATCATCCCAAGGTACGTCGTCAATACTAAGCATTTCCATTATAGATTCATCAGAAGGAAAAATTTGGGAAATGTAATCGATTGCAGACGATGGGGAATCCAACCATGACGACATCGAGTAGGTATCTGGTGCCAATAGATGTGGGTTGTTCGAGGAGGGAGAGGCAGATTGAATAGCAACGTATGTGGCCTTGGCTAGGCTAAGTGGCATGGTGTCACCTAGTACATCGAATTCCATAGGACTAGGTACAATCCAAGGGTCAGATGATTCCAAAGATTGATAAGCCATAGTCGAAATCATATTGACGGTGGCAATATGATGTGTGGTGGGTGGAAGTGGTGTAGGGAAGGTACCCATAAGGCTATAATCTTTCAACAAGACAAAACCAATGCTTTCATATGTAATCTTGTTGTCTCCCAAAAAAGGAATGTTGTTGGTAGCAGGAGCACGAGCATCGGGTGTACAGAAATCTAGTTGGTCGATAGTGACAATTTTGCCTTGATGAGAGAATTGTACACATCGAAACACCGACGAGGCGATGACACTAATAGCGTAGAACCAACTTCTTCTGAGTAATAGGTTGTAATCAAGGGGGGCATTGACCACCTCGACATCAACAGTAACGGTTTTGCCGCCCAATTGAACGACTAAGGATTGTAAAATTCTATGAGGATGAAAACCTCACCTATCGAAAGCGCGTAACATCATAGGGGAGTTAAGGGTAGGTGATTTCAAGCCTTTCCAACAAGCCAAAGACATGACACAAGTAGAGTCTCCCTCATCCAAGATAGTTCAGTGGATTTGTTGATTGTGAACAACAACATCAATTTGAAAAGCTAGTTGGTGGGAGAGTCGAGGCTGATGATCATCCAGATTAAATGTGAGGTTATTAGATGAATTAGGATCGAAAGTGCCTATGGAAACCAAGAGATTTCTACGTTGATTGGGACAGTGTTGTATAACTTCTAGAGCAGACATAGCACATGGTGCTTGAGCCAAATCTTCAACGATGTTGTAGTTTTGGGCAGCCTGTGAACTAGGATTAAAGGTAGATTTATGAATAGTGCTCTTAGGAGGGCGTAAGATGGAGTCAAACCAATGTTTCTTGATCTGGAGTGGACCGGATGGAGGGCTAGTAGATGGAGGACTAACGGAAGATGGTGATGGGTCCGGTAAAGAACCGTTAGTGGTCTTCGACTTATCAGTTTTAATCGGTGTGTCATATGTCATAGTGCGAGTGGTCAGATTAATCCCGTTAAACATGTAAATGTGGGCACTTGTCGAGGCCTCATCATGGGATTGGCTGGAACTGCCCCCTGGAGTGGGGGTTTGAGAAACCAAGTATTGTTGCTATGGAAAAGGCTGTGTAAGCACAACGGGTTGTAAATTTCCTTTAAAAATCTTGGCCACTTCATCGGGATGTGGACAATATTGGGTGTAGTGATCATCACCACAAATGAGACATGGGAATTTTGGTTTCCATTGTGGTTGTTTTCTGGTAGCAGGGGTTTGAGTTTGATTTTTTGGTTGTTCATTGTTATTGTTTTTCTTCGATTTATTTCTCATCTTCTTCTTACCTTCGAATTGTTGTGAAGGGGCCTATTGGACTGTATTCACCTCAGAGAGCTAAGTTTGAGGGGAGGTAGAAGGGGGTATGGTCGAACTGAGAGCAGACATTGAAGCGGACTGCTGGGTTGTTCCAGTCGACTGGGAAGTATATTGGGTTTTGACGGAGCCAATAACTCCATCTGCATCTGAGGTAGACGATGGTTTGGACGGATCAGTAGTGGCATGGGTAGCATTTAGTATCAATTCGTACAGAGTACCAGATTGTGAATAAACCAAGTCTAAGTACTGAGCTCGAGCAATAGCTTCTTCCTCGGTGACTACACCACCCATGGAAACATCACGAGCAATCAAGGGTAACAGTGATTTAGTGAACCATTCCGCTAATAATTGGTCAGGAATGATTGCGTTGATTAACCTTCGTCATCGTCTCCATTCATGCATATGATCAGAGATATGCACAGAGTTTGTCTGACGGAGGGAGGTTAATAGTTCAGTACTCGTCTCGTATCGAATGGGTAGTTGGAAGTGTGTGAGGAAAGACATGGAAAGGGAGTTGAAATCTTGAAAAGAAGCATGTGGTAGTTCAATATACCACTTTGCTGCAGAACTCGTAAGTATTCGTTGGAAAAGATGCAAACGTATAGAATCATCCATGAGGGAGTTCGATGAACACCACAAATGGAAATTCATCCCATGGTTGTTTGGGTCTTCTCCGGGATTTCCGTCAAATTTTGGAATATCAGAAGGAAGTTTAGCTGGAATAGCTCGCCAAACCGAAGAATGAAAAATAGGATCATTCATTAACCGAGACAAGTCTGGGAGATCCAGAGTCGCAAGGAAAGGTAACTGTTGGTTAACCTGCGGATGATACTGGTGTGGCATAAGAACACCAGTAGGACCATATACTAGGTTAGGTGGATAATTGTAACCAGTGGGTCCTCCTGCATAAGGTTGATGTTGACCAGGGTCCACAGGATTTGAGGGGGTTCGAGAAACATGTGTGAGTGGAGAATAACCAAATGGGTTTTGAGGATTATAAGCTGGATTTGGTGTTTACCTATAAGGGGGGTAAACATTTTGTCCATAAGGAGGATATAGACGAGTCCCTTGAGGAGGGAGAGGTTGTTGTGGAGATTGAGGATTTTGTCCTCCCGGGAACTGTGGGTTTCCTGGAAAAGGAATATTCCACGGATTGGGCGTTGTAGACGCATTTTGTCCATGCAGTTGATGGTGGGCTTTGGTTTGAGGCTGCCTCCTAGCCTCTGGCGAGAGGATGGCCCCCAAAAGGAGGTTTCCCTCCGAAAGGAGGTTGGCCCCCAAATGGAGGTTGTCCTCCGAGAGGGGGTTGCCCCCCAGCATGAAGTGGAGTTCCTGGAATTTGGGAACCAGACGTAAATGACTGACCAGTGTTGCTTAATGGATTAAAGCCACCAAGACCGGTCCCTCCGGGTTGTTGTATAGGTATAGAACTTCCAGGCATAACTTGGGTAGTGGTGACAATGGAAGAATTTAGTGCTCTATACCTAAAAGGAAGTGATGATGAAGGTCTAGGTGTTAGTGGTGTGCCAATTGTAGCTTGGCTAACCACCACATTACTGACATGAATAGTCAGAACGTGAGGGACCATTGTAGAATGGGTTGTCTGGAGAGAAAAGGTGGAACTTGGGCCAATGGATGACATGTTCGGATCAACGAACGGTGCAGTTGAAAAAATGGTAGTACCGGTAAAATGATCTAAGGGTATAGTGTAGGTAAAAAGCATATCGGCACCTATTCTTGTTCCATAAAGATCACACACCATGCGCGGTGGGCTTTAAACAACGTGCGCAGTCTAAAAGGGGTCTTTGACTAGAGGGTTTGAATGAGACCCAGTTGGAATGTCAAAAGGATTAACAACGAAAAGTTCACCGACTGAATTTAGTTGGAGAAATGCCTCGTATATCCCTTAGGAATGCTGAAAGCCTCCATAGACTCTGAAACAATTCAAAAATTCTCTAAAGAGGTGGGAACTTCCTCCTTGGAGGTTATAATGTCATGAACCTCGCTCTGTTGAGGAGATCCCTCCATAGAATGAGGGGGTAAAGGGGTAGTATCTACCATATTTTCTGGAGGAAGTCCTTGTACCCTATGCGAATGGCGTGGAGGTTCGATGTTGGCACAAAAAAAAATCGATGAAAAAAATCTATAGCCAACTACCGAAAAGGAACAGCGTACGCTAATAGAATCTAGGAATCAAAACCAAGCAAACAAAACATTCTCTTGATGACCATGCTAGTTGGTGATGAAATCCAATGTCGCGTGATCAAGTCAAGAAGGGGCTAGGATATGGTGGAACAGTTACAATGGTGACCTGCTTAACGGACTTTCACCTTGGTGAAAGCTTCCACACAATAATTGTGGATTTACCCTTCAGGGAGCCCAAGTGAGTTTGACTAATATCTGCTCCATGTACAGTGAGACTTCCCTTCACTGTCACCTTGTGTAAGACCCTAAAGGTTGTGGCTACTAAGGTCACCAACTTGCAGTCATCCCTTGGGTGGGTACAGTCGATAGTCCAGTCCGAACGTAAGGGCAGGGTATCTAGCCCGAAATCAACTTGAAAGGATTCCACTCAACATTGTGGGTATACCTTCAAGCGACCCCCATAATATTATCTAACTACTACAATTAGGCAAACCACGGAGGGATAATCTCCGTAGCTTTCCTGAGTGCGACCTCATGCGTAACCCCTGTGTGAGAGGGGGATCCCAGAAAACTTATACGACAATTGGATTTGACTCTCCCTAGCTCAGGATGCTAATGTTTTTTTTGGAAACTTTGGAGAGTTGTGCTCACAATCTAATCCAAAATGCTAATCCTAGTCTAATGTTGGTGGAAGATCCTAAAAATAAATAAAAAAATTTCTAGATAATTTTTAATTAGCGTTCATTTTACAGCGGTTCTTTACTCAAAAGGGGTGTATGAAAGTGAAATGGATGGAATTATGACTCAATTCCCAAAAAATGCATAAAAGATGATAAACAGTCGTTTATGTTCGATGAATGTCTATCTAAGGGAGAGAGAGAGAGTTGTTTTCACTATCAAACACTAATAAGGAATGTCCTCAAACAATTTTTCCTCAATCAAATCCAATGTAATGCTAAAACTTTTCAGAGATATCTTCTAATATGTAAATCAATCACTAAGATGTATCTTTATTGTTTGTATGAGAATAATGATTAATTCAATACGAAACTTCTCCTACCAATTAACCGTTTAGATCAAGGATACTCTGAAAAGCATAAGTAGGTTTCGCACAAACAACACACCCTCTTGCTATGATTGAAAACAAGAAGAAAAAAGAGAAAACAAAAGATAACAAAGAAAATAAAAAATTTCACACAAAAGAAATATGTTTAAGAACAATGCCCTCAAAAAACCAAGTGAGATGATTCACAAATTTCTGATTCCCTTCACCAGAGTTCCCGCTCAGTCGAGTAGGAGAGAAGAAAGCAGTGGATTGATTCCAAGTTCTCAACAGCAGAAAAAACTCAAAATAAGGAAGAAGGCCACAAAATATGAATATAAAAGTGCTTAATTCTTAGAATGAAGGATGTCAAAGTTCAATAGGAAGAGGCATTGAATCACAAAGAATCTCAGCAAGTGAAAAAACAGGGTCTGGACCTCAGCAAAGACAATTTTGAAAGTTATTTTTACAAAGGAGAGGCTGGCACTCTGGTGTAAGGGACACCAGAGCATTATAAATCTCTTTCTAAGACCTTTAGGAAGTGTTGGCGCTGGGATAACATAGGCACAGGGGTGGTAGGTTTAAAAAACTCATAAAATTAACAGAAAACCAAAAATCCAATCAATTTTTTGTCAATCAAGATGCATGTGATAGACTAAGGATTTAATTAGCAAGTGCAATCAGAAATACAGGGTGAAAAAGGCCTAAAATAACAAAGGGCAAGACAAGGCCTATGAGGAAAACCAAAACTGAAAGTTTTGATTCGTCCCCAATGGATTCGCCAGTTTCTGTTGAAGGAAAATCTCCCTACGGACAAGTAGATCTCCTCTTGAGAGATAGACTCTTAACTCTTAAGACAGAAGATGCTTATTATGGTCACTGACTTCCTTTTAGATCTAGATAAACTAATGTATTAAGAGGAAGGAGAAAAGAAGTACCTTTTACTGGTGTTTGTCTCTGCATGGTCCGAGTTGAGCTCCAATCTTTCGCTCCTCGATAATCTCTGTAGACAAACAAAAGTACAAACACTTCCTACTCTAATGAGATTAGTTTGAAGTAGATCTATCTATTAGAGACAAGTTCATGTGATATTAAGCACAAACTAGAAAGAAACAGGCCAAGCATATTATATTGATGAGAACAAAAACGAAGGAAACTTACAACCGTAGATGTGAGTGAAGCAGCTTCATCAAGTCCTCCTTGTCTAACCCTTTCTCAAAAGACCCACGATCAGAATGAAAATAACTTCACTGATTATTCTCCTCTACTTCACTGTGTTTTTACTATGAGATCATAGGTTTCATTGCTTCCATCCTTCCTCCTTTCACCATGATAAAGCCTGTTTAAATAGGCTTGGAGAGGCCCAACTACTTGAGATATCTTTGGAGTAAGTTGAGGATTTTCCTCCTTTATTTATGGATCTACCCTATGATCATGGCTTGGCCAAGGATTCGAATCCAATTGCCTTTAGATATTGAGAGGATCTTCCCCTCTTTCTTCTCAACAAACTAATTTTTTGCTTAGAATAAGTAGTTCTCTGTCAAAAGGGGTGTCAGAGCGTTATAACACTCCATGGAAATGTATAGGGGGCATGAGCACTCCTGATAGTAGTAGCACTCCACAAAAAGGGTATACAAGCGTTATAACACTCCCTAAGAGTTTACAGGGGAGCGCCAACACTCCTGAGAGAGGTATAGGGGAGCGTTCTCCTCTAAAAACTCAATTTTAGTGGTTCTTTTAACTGGCAAGAGGTTCATAAACCGAGTTAACCATTCCTCTTCTTCCAAATCAAATGTTTGAGGTGTTTCAAGTGTCTTTTTGATGTCGTTATAGGTACGACATAGGCATTATGGTAGTATGCTTTTCCTGACACTTGCGACACTTGTGAGAAAAATGCGACACTTGCGACACTTGTAATGACGACACTT
>JASDQU010739983.1:17819-28733 GCA_032191745.1 Picea mariana
CATCAGAGATTGTAGATTTGGGGGATGAAACTACCCAACTTCGAAGACTTGCAAATGCAACAGAGGCTCTATTTTAGAGACTCCAAGAGGAGAAAGAGAAGGCTATAGAATTCTTGAAGAAAGAGAAAGAGGATATCTCAGAGAAACTACGAGTTGCACAGTACTGTGTGACCGCTTATGAAAATGAGGAGGATGAGTTATGGGCAATGCTTGAGGGAGACAAAGTGCAGATACAAAAGGAAAAATACCAATTGTTCGTAGAGGAGACTGCAGTCAAGGAAGTCGTAAGAAAATCACTTCACTCTATGCCAGGCTCAGCATAGGAGGAACATGAAGTGTTGAGGTCCAAGTGATGAAGCTCGTTGAGGCCATCCACTAGCTTCAAGCAAGGATAACGGAGTTGGAACTTCAAGTAGTACATGTCACTCTACAGGAAGTGTGTGACTAGAGGGAGAAAGACACTAAGAGTGCAATGGAAAGGATTAGGATCCTTGCCTCAGAATGAAAGAAGCTAAGCAATAGAAGCACACAGACATATGAACACCTCACGTAAGACACGAAACTTAGGAAGTTGGAAGTGCAGCTACAAGAGGCGCACCAAAAGACACTAACAGTTCAAGAACAGATGAAGTCACTCACTGCGGTCTAGAGAATGAAGAGATCATAAGAACAGCATGTGTCCCAACAATATAGTACTACCATCCAAGGAAGAGTCATGGAGGTCACGTAGAGGCTACAACTGGTGCAAGAAGAAGCCTGTGTGGTGTTTGAAGAGACTGAAGGACAATGATCACAATTGGACCAAGTGATTGCAATAGTGGAACAATGCCTGGAAGGCCTGTTACAGAGAAAATGATCCAAGAATTCATTGAGCAGGAGGCTTAGGCGAAAAAGTAGGTTGAGGCATCTCGAGCTAAGCTTGAGGCCTTTGAAGCAATGTTGCCCAGATCTGAATGACTCAGGATGAGTCACAGGTGAGTGTTGGGGGCTTGTTGGGCCTCAATCAAGTTTTGCGGAAACATTGGTCGGGTTTGACCACTTTTTCGAATTCGACAGTCTAGTCGAAGATAGAGTGCCCAGGTGGAGCTAAGATGATGGGATATCACTTGTTTTTTGGGCTTTGTGGACCCAACATGGGGTTCTTAGGGTTTATGTAATGGGTTATGGGATTTTAGCCCATGGATTTTACCCATGATTAGGAGTTTTTGTAAATGTATAAATAACTAAGAATGCAGTAAATGAAGTGTGCTTAGTGCAAGCAATGTGAGTAGTATGTAGCTAAGTGCAAGAGGTGAGTAGTTCTGAGTTGCTTGGTGCAACAGATTGTGTATGTAAGGATCTATTCTTAGAATATGATTTGGCTCTGTTCCTTGACCTGATTCTGGGAAGGTGGATCTAGTGCATAGTGCACAAATCACCTATCCAGTGCAAAGCTTGGCTCTATGGCTTAGTGCATAGGATCAGAGGAATGTAAGAGATTGAAGACTAATAAAAGAACAAGAAGCCATTGGTGAACGTATCCCCACACTGGGGTGAACCACGTAAATCTTGTGTTGATGAGTTTCTTTGTGCTATGATGTTATGCTTTGAATCTATTTAGTACATTGAATGTTATGAATGTTAGATAGATCTATGGATGATTAGTGATTTGTCTATGTTGAATGTGTTAGATCTAACTTATGATGCTAAGTGTAAGTTATATGTTATCATTATTATTGCACCGATATGTACTTAGGGTTGATCTGCGATGTGAATAAGGATAATATATTACTGAACATTGTTCTTAAGTACTCTATGAAGTGTTGTAATCACAGATCTGTGTCCCATCTTGGTTACAGAAACTTGGGTCTTGTAACCCCCTGCCTCTACCTCAGGTGAGACTGCATCTGCTTCGCAAGTGTTGCCGAAAGGGCCTATAGTTAGGGTTTTTTTGGTGCGTTGTTAGAGTTGAACCCCGGGTCTGCCACTATGCCAACACATGGCTATGACTAGATACCTAATGTATAAGAACAAGTTAAACAACATGGAAGACAAGAGGCTACCTTAAATTTCTTCAAAATCAAGTCATACCCACCATCGACTCAAGCGAGGATGGCATAAAGACACTCGATCTTGGCTAAACTATTGGGGAATCATGGAAGAAACCATTTTGCAGAATAAAGATACTATTAAAAAAAACATCAAATCAAAATTTAAGGAGAAAATGTGGTGTGATAAAGAGTTAGAGGAAAAAATAAAATTAAGGTATTATAAAGATGTAATCAACCCTAATCTAGAAGATCAAAATTATTTATCTATTTTGCCAAGTGTAAAGAAAAAAATAAGCATTGCTAAGATAAGAACAAATTCTCATGAGCTCCATAGTGAAACTGGGCATTGGTCGATTCCTAAAACACCATGGGATGAAAGAGTGTGTCACCTTTGTGACACTAAGAAGGTTGAAGATGAAAGCACTTTCTCTTAGATTGTCTAGCCTATACCCATATTAGATCTCATTTTCNAAATATTTATCACACTACCAACCTTCCTAACCTCTTAACTCAACAAAAGTATGGTGATCTTGGAAAGCTTTTCTTAATTCTTTTCAATCATAGAAACAAAATTCTAAAGAAACAAAAGTAATCACTTACCCTCTTAAGGTCCGATAGACCAATTCGCTCTTAGTGGACGTTAATCATCATCATCATCATCATCATTAAAATTAAATTAATGAAATTAAATTTAAAAATTAAAATAAAACTTAAAAATCAAAATTAAAATAAATGATAAGAACCTTGAAAATTTTTAAATAAATCACATATACACTTCTTTTTAAAGTGGTGGGTTTAGGAATAGACGTTGCCCATGCATGCCAAAAGGGTTTAGGGGAGAGAGAAGGTGGGTAAATATGGGGAACCAAGTATTTAGGTAGGGGAGGGAGGGAGGAAGGAGGTAGCTAAAAGTAAGGCATTAGGCTCGTAGGGGTGAGGAATGTGTGGAGAGTCAATTCTAGGTATCTCCTTCAAACATTTGTCATTTTTAAAGTTTTTTTTTAACTTTGTTTTAATATATTTTTTTGTTATACAATTTTTTCTTTAAATTTGTTATGTGTTTAAACTTCTTTATGGGTGTTTTTTTTTCAATTTATTTATTTTTAATGTAAATTTTAAAATATATATATATATATTCTATAGAACATGTTTTTGAATTTATTTTTTCTCATTTTATTTATTTTTTAATGTAAATTTCATTTTTAGTTTAAGAGATAATGTTGAGGTTGTTATTTTCAATGGTGCCATTTGTTAAGCCCATTGTTTCAAACAAGTTGTAATTTTAATTCTCGTAAAAAAAAAGTGGTGCTATTAGAAGCATCCCTTTTTGATTGGAGAGTCAATTTTAAGGTTATTTTTTAAAATGGTATCTATTGTGAAGACTGCAATTTCAAACAAATTGTAATTCTAACTACACCCAAAAATGGTACTATTGGTCTAAGTGCGAATTTTTGGAATAAGGTAAGATTAACCACTAAATATGACCTCTAAAAAAATGAGAACTCTGAAGATTTATCGTTAAGTAGGAAACTACATTTATAACACTACTTGTTCTCCCAGGTAAGAAGGCCAATTGATGATTTGAAAATAAGAGACAATACCAAAATTTTCGAGAAATTGACACTATGTAGAAATTTTAGCTAGCTTAAGAGTGTAACATATACACTTGGGTTGCCTTAGTACTTAAGCATGGGTGGAAAATATCCTTGACCCTAGAGTGGGTAGAGTGTTGAGTTTACCATAGTAGGTGTTGTGGGTAGATTATGCGTGATCATTGTCTTGATCGATATTTAGTGTTGATGTCACATTGCTATGATGGTGGCAACTTGTGTTTAGTTATGGGTGTTGTGTGTGTGTAAATAATAAAACTCATGAGGGAGCCCTACACAATGTACCTCAAACTTGTGATTATACACCTAAGTGATATCTTGTGACAATATGTTACCATGATATAAGATGTGTTATGAACATTGGTTTGTGACACAGTCGCGCTCCTCAAGGCACACCCGCTCACAAGATATTCTCTTCTTCTATGGCCTGAAGAACTCAAATGTCCTTCTATTTCCCTATCAGGAAATCTTCACCCACAGAACTCTCATGGGATCTCCCTTTTCTTTGCTCGTTGGGAGATCGGAACTCGCGAGTTCGCGAGTTCAAAGGTCAGTAGTTGAGTGTTGTTTCTACGAATCCCCGAACACCGATATGAGTCAACGCTGACCTTTTCCTTCTCCTATCAGGATTTTCTCTATCGCAATTTTTCCCCTTGCGATGTCAAACACTTCGTTTTACCAACTTTTGAATCTTAATATGCTGATTACCCGACACGCATGCAAGTTGACCTTTTGGTGTCACATCACCTCTATCGGGAATTCAGGGTTCGCAATTTAGTGAATTCTGATTCTATTGTATTGGGACTTCTCACCACGAAACCTCGATAGCTTGTGCCACCTGTCTTCCACTCACCGACTCAACTGTGGACCACACTATTTACGTGGCCGTCGGGATATCGTGTATCACAATATCGCGATTCTCATTACCAAATCTTCGACTCTCCTCTCGCGAAATCCCGATAGACTATTTTCGTGAATAATCCAATGGTCCTAGCTAACTTGGATCAACGACTCCATCTGTCCTGAGCTTAAACCTTTGGGAATATGCCACTATATCTCCCCTTCACATCCACAAGATCTAACGAATCACGGAGATTCGCGGAATCTCCTCGAAGAATACCTACCATCTATCTTTCCTATGAAACCTATGAAATGAACCAAGTACTTCCTCCATGAAGACTTATTCACCTGCATGTAGACTTGTGACACTTCTTTCCAACCTTCAAGGCACAATTTCTCTGCACTGTCTTTCAACAAACTCAAAGGCCTATCCTTCCTGAGCTTTTCCACAACTTTCAAGTTCTTAGGAAGAAAATTCTTGCTCGCACTCCTTGCGGCAACCCTTCAATCATGGCTAAGTGTTGAAGTCTTCGACTCTGCGCATGCCTGCAGCAGCAGTCTCTCAATGCTTCACTCAGGTTCGCAACCCTGAGAGTTTTGTCCAGCCTGTGCACTCCTTGCACGGCTCCTGTGCCCAACTGCACCTTTGGGATGAATGAGAACAAAATATATCTCTATCTTAACCCTCTATCAACGCACTCCTTGCAGACACCTCAACTACAATCCTTGCAGGAATTCTCTGGCTCAAATAGAGAAACAATTGAAACTCATTCCATTATCCTCTCAGACTTCATTTCAGACATGAAATCATATACACAGCATATCAAAGCAAATGTATAACAGGAAAACAAACATCAAATGAGCATAATCACAGTACACAGAGAACAACACAAACCATGAACTTGAATCAAAGCTTTCTTCTATTAATTCAAGTGTTTGTACATGGGGGTCTTTACACAGCTCTCTGCTTGCTCTTCTTCCTGAATTCTCTAGAATTATTTTACAATGCACAATGAGGGTGTCTATATCCCGTTTCCCTCTTTTCTTCTAAACGGTTTAATCTAGAATTAAAATCCTATCTACCTGCATTAACTATCTTAAATTTCGTCTATCTACTAAAGGAAGAGAGCTATCCGCTCAAGGTCCATTACAATACATTAAGTGCGCCTCATTAAATTATCACATTAATGTTCGCACAATAGTTTCAAGGTGTTTTCAAAACTCATGCTGGCGCTTGCCCAGTTGTTCACTTGCATTCCGCGCTAGCTCGCTTGACGTGGGAGATGCTCCTGCATCATACTCCCTCGCTTAAAAACTTTCATGGGCTCCTGTCCATGAGATCCTACACGGTTCGTCCATGCTTCTGTATTTCTACTTCAGTCTCCCAATTGGCATCTTCAACTGGATGGCCCTTCCACTTGACCAGATACTCACAGTATTTTTTCCTCCTGGTCTTCTTACTCACTCTTTTGTCTAGTATGTATTCCATTTGCGGCTTCTCTGAAATCGGCATCTACTTCTGCCACTGAACCCCTGGCTGTTCACCTTCTGATCCTTCTTCCTCAGCTTTATATGGATATAAATCAGTGACATTGAATATCATAGATATTCCGATCCCAGTCGGTAACTCGATCTCATAAGCCTCTTCCCCCAATTTCTTCAAGACCTTACATGGCCCGATTTTCTTCATTTTCAATTTATTGTATGTTCCCCTTGGGAACCTTTCTTTTCTCAAGTGTGCTAGAACTAATTCACCAACCTTGAACTGAATTTGTCTCTTCCACTGGTCAGCTCTGCATGTATATTCCTGACTTGAATTCTGCAATCAGACCTTCACCTGGCTGTGAAGTTCTTTCATCGCCTCTGCGAACTCTTCGGCACTTGCGCTCCTAGTCGTAGTTTGTTCCAAATCCCTTAATTCATAAAATCCTCTCGGCTATGTGCCATATACAATCTGAAATGGACTTTGTCCTATGCTCATGTTCACTGAGTCATTATATGTGAACTCCGCATGTGGTAATATGTTGTCCCACTGGATGTGGTGCTCCGCCACCAGGCTCCTCAGCAAGTCTCCCAGACTTTTGTTCACCACTTCTGTCTGTCCATCCGTCTGAGGATGATAAGTTGAACTAAACACCAATTTAGTCCCTAGCTTCTTCTATAATTTCCTCCAAAAGTTTCCTATGAACTTTGTATCCCTGTCTGAAACTATACTTCTGGGTAAGCCGTGAAGTCGAACGACCTCTTTGAAAAATAGATTTGCGATGTGAGTCGCATCACTGGTTTTCTGACATGGGATCAAATGTGCCATCTTGGAAAACCTATCCACTACCACAAAGACTGAATCAAATCCTCTTTGCATCTTTGGCAATCCCAATACGAAATCCATACTGATTTCATACCATGGCCTCTCTGGTATGGGCAATGGTTGATAGAATCCTGCATTCTGCTTTCTTCCCTTTGAATGCTGGCAAATTCTGCATTTGTTTACAAAATGCTTGACCTCTGACTACATCCCTGGCCAAAAGTATGACTCTCTTAGCTTTGCAAATGTCTTATCATGACCAAAATGCCCTGCCAAGCCTCCGTTGTGTTTCTCCTTTAACAAATTCTCCCTCATGGAGAAATTTGGAATACACAATTGATTGCCTCTGAACAATAATCCTTCTTGGATCATATAGTCTTTCCAAGGGCTTCTGTCTCTAAGAACTGGATTCTCAGCTGATTCATATGCCTCCTTAAAATCCTGATCATCTATATACATGTCCCTGAGATCATCAAAGCCTAACATCCTTACTTTGAACTCCTACATCAGCAAACATTTCCTGCTCAAAGCATCAACCACTTTGTTAGCAGTGCCTGAAATATGCTTAATTACAAAAGTGAAATTCTACATGTATTCAACCCACTTAACATGCCTCTGATTCAACTTCTCCTGTTGAGTCACAAACTGTAAGGCATGATTATCACTGTACAAAACAAATTCTTTGGGTATCAAGTAATGCCTCCACTTTTTCAATGCCTGTATGATGGCATAAAAATCTTTATCATACGTGGAGTACTTTTCTTTCGCGTCATTCAACTTTGCACTGAAATATGCAATTGGTCTGTCCTCTTGACTCAAGACCGCTCCTATGGCAAACCCGCTTGCATAACATTTTACCTGAAATGTCTTTTGAAAATACGGCAACACCAGAACCGGTTGTTCCGTGATCTTCCGTTTCAACAATGTGAAACTTTTCTCCACCTCCTCAGTCCAATGAAAATATTTATGTCTTCTCTTCACTGTGTCCAACATCGCTGCGCTAATCCCACTGAAATTCCTGATGAACTTTCGATAGAAACTAGCGAGTCCATGAAAACTCCTCACCTCAAAAATATTTCTCGGTGATGGCCAATTTTTTATCACCTCCACCTTATCTAGATCCATCTTCAATTCATTTGTAGATATAACAAAACCCAGATAAATGAGCTCTGTCTTCATAAATGAATATTTCTTCATGTTTATCAATAGCTTCTCCTGCTGTAGCTTCTTCATTACTGTAGCTAAATGCTTTAGATGTTCTACCTTTGTCTTACTGAAAACCAGTATGTCATCCAAATACACGATGACAAATTTCCCGATGAATTCCCTCAGGACTTCATTCATTAACCTCATAAAGGTACTCGGTGCATTGTTCAAGACAAATGGCATGACAAGCCATTCATACAGTCCTTCATTGGTTTTGAAGGTCATCTTCCACTCATCACCTTCCCTCATGCGAATCTGGTGATATCTGCTTTTCAGATCAACCTTTGAAAAGTATTTTTCCCCACTCAAGCAATCCATTAAATCGTCCATCTGTGGCAATGGAAACCTATACCTGATGATTATCTTGTTGATCGCCCTTGAGTCGGTACACATTCTCCAAACTCCATCTTTTTTTGGACTTAGTACCGTTGGAATGGCACACGGGCTCAAACTTTCCCTGACCAATCCTTTTTCTAACAACTCCTGGACCTGCTTCTTGACCTCTTCATTTTCTTGCAGCATCAACCTGTTTGTGGCTTTATTCGGCAAACTAGCTTCTGGTATGAGGTCTATATGATGAATCACACTCCTCATCGGTGGCAACGAACGAGGTAATTCGTCCACCACGATGTCAGTGAACTCTTCCAGTATTTCCTGAATCTCCTCTGATAGATCATCCACTCTTGTGCTAGTCAGAACAATCCTCGGCTTTTTGACCACAAAGAATTGTGAATCCTCCTTCTTCTTAACTTCTGTAAGAAGCTCCTTCCTACTCATGAGAAGTACAGTATTTCTCACTTCTGGCTTCACCTCCTTATCATTTATCGGAAGCAACATGTGTGTCCTCCCATTCTTCTCTAGAGTATACGTATTCATCTTCCCATCATGAATTATGTTCCTGTCATATTGCCATGGTCTTCCCAGCAATAAATGACATACATCCATAGGAATAACATCACAGAGTACTTTATCATTATACCCTCCTATTTTGAATTCAACTAAGCACTGTTTAGTGACATTTACCTAATGTCCCTTCTGTAGCCATGAAACTTTGTATGGATTCAGGTGATCAGTCATCTCCAGCTCCAGCTTCTCTACCATATTGGTTGAAACAAGATTATCTATGCTACTTCTGTCCACGATAACCTTGCATACCATGTCCTTGGTCTTGCAAGCTATTCTGAAAATTCTGGTCCTTTGGGCTGAGTCCTCCACCTCCTTGTTGGGTGTTCAGAGAACTTTATGCATCATCAGCGACCTTCCGCCTTCAGTGTCTTCTGCTTCAACATATTGCCTCTGTGCCTCGTCGATGTGAGCTTCTCCTATGTCCTTATTTTTATCTGGACACTCGAATGACTTGTGCCCATTCTTCCCACATGTGAAGCATGTGATTACTCCACCTCTTCGTCTTCCTCTACCTCTGGTACGAGGAAACATATTTTTATCGGCATACCCTCCTCTCTGCTCTGTATGCTACCCTCTATGTTCAGTATATTGCCCTCACTGTGAACTTCCACCTCTCTCGGTTCGAGTTTGAGGTTTCTTCCAGTCTTCCCTGGGCTTCTGATATTTATCTTGGGCAACCAATTTGCCTCTGGGCTGGCTTCTACCTCGACCTCTTTGACTTTTCTTTCGGCTCATCTTCTCCTCATCTTTCAGAAGCATTTGATAAGCATATTCCACCGTTCGGATGGTTACCATGCTCATCTCATCCTGGATATCGTATCTCAGGCCATTCATATATCTGGCTACCTTCTCATCATCGCTCTCCCGATGACTTGCTTTGATGCTCAGTCGATAGAATTCCTCTGTGTACTCTTTTACTGTCATCATCTTCTATCTCAGGTTCTACATCCTTCTGAATAGAGTGATTTGGTAATCTCTCGGGATGAACTTTGCCTTCATCTTTGCAATCATTCGATCCCAACTTTTAATTTTTTGCTTGCCCTTGCAGCGTCTATCTGCTTGTAGCTCGTCCCACCATAATGTTGCGTGTCCCTTCAATCTCGTGACAGCATGATTGACTTTCTTGTCTTCTTCGACATCTTCATAGTTGAAGTAAGTATCCAGAGCTCTAATCCAGTCTAGAATCTCCTCTTCATCCAAGTTTCCCTTGTAAACTGGAATATCCATCTTCGCTCTTGCACCCATCCTGGAAATAGCTCTAATCAAACGTTCATTTGATGCATCTTCGGCTATAACTTATTCTTCTCGTTCAGCCTCAACTTCACTGTCTGAATCGCTAAAATCCCCCACACTGGCTATGCATCTTTGCGCTGTCTCCATGTCTTCGAGTATGGCTTGGAGATCGCACATTTGTCTCTCAATGGTTGGATTTCCCATCTGCCTGCCTCTTCGTCGTGGCATTTCCCTATCCTCTAGATCGGGTGATTGTCTATCTCTTCTCGACGACATGGTGAATTTCCTTCTTCTCTACTACAGAAAACAATGAAATTTTCTTGCTCTAATACCACTTTACATGTATCAGAGTGCTCTTTATCCCTTACTGCCTCCTCCTGCCGGAAATATACAGACAATAAATAAGATTTGATACCACTTTGACGCAGTCGTTCTCCTCTTGCCATGCCCACTCACAGGATCTTCTCTTCTTCTACGGCATGAAGAACTCAAATGTCCTTCTATTTCCCTATCAGGAAATCTGCACCCACAGAACTCTCGTGGGATCCCCCTTTTCTTTTCTCGTTGAGAGATCAGAACTCGTGAATTCATGAGTTCAAAGGTCAATGGTCGAGTGTTGGTTCTACAAATACCCGAACATCGATATGAGTCAACACTGACCTTTTCCTTCTCCTATTGAGATTTTCTCTATCGCGATTTCACCCCTTGCGATGTCGAACACTTCGTTTTATTGACTTCTGACTCCCGATATGCCGATTACCCAACACGCGTGCAATTTGACCTT